>JAJOOS010009320.1:0-66790 GCA_029582725.1 Solanum chiquidenum
TAGCGATAGTTGTTTCTATCATAGGGAATGTTCGAGAGGATGCTTGAAGTTGGCCATTGAAGATGGAGATTTTGAAAGCTTTAAGGAAGATCACATTTTCATATAGGCATATATATTTTGTATAAACCTTAGGACTTTTACATGATCTGTGTTTTGTATATTTACTTGGCGAATTTGAGGGCTGATTTGGTCATGTCACCATGGGTTGTAATATAAGTATCGCTATATGTGTTGTTCTTTTTGGGGTGTGTGTAAACCCAAGTCTTGTAATATCCTGAATCTACTATTACTTTATGAATGTTTGTGTGAAGCATGAGCAGGCTGATTTCGGTACTCGAAAGCTTGTAATATTCTTGTTATTTCATCCTTGAGTGTGAGGATAATATATATATACATGAAAAGCTTGTCGGTTATTTGCTTAAATTACTTTTCGGAGGTCATTATGCATCTAATCCCTCTACTTGATTAAAATCAATATACCCTTCATTAATCTCTTTTAAATGTCGCAAGTATTAATTTACGCTTCTCGTTAAGTGGTAGTATTCCTCTGAAAGGGTCGCTACAATTATTATAGGAGAATTCACACAAAGGTAGGAACTTATCCCAATGCCCTCCAAAATCAATCACTTATGCCCTCAACATGTCTTCTATCACTTGAATATTTCTCTGTGACTGCCCGTCTGTTTGTAGATGGAAGGTTGTACTAAAGGTGAGATGTGTGCCCAATTCATCATGCAATTTTCTCCAAAACTTGGATGTGAATTGGGTACCACGGTCTGAGATGATAGAGAGGGGCACCCCATGCAACCTCACTATTTCTTTCACATACACCTTAGCCAATTGTTCAGCATTATAATCTATTGTTACCGAAATAAAATGGGTTGACTTAGTCAATTTATCAACCACTACCCAAATAGAATCAAACTTCCCAAAGTCTTGGGAAGACCAACCACGAAATCCATGGCTATCCTCTCCCATTTCCATTCCGAAATTGACATTCTTTGAAGCAAACCTGCAGGCCTTTGGTGTTCATATTTCACTTGTTGACAATTTTGACACTTCGCCACAAACTCTGCTATGTCCTTCTTCATGCCCGGCCACCAATAAATTCTCTTCAAATCTCGGTACATCTTGGTCACACCCGGATGGATAGAATATCGCAAACCATGAGACTCTGTCAACAATTTCTCAATCAAGTCATCTACTCTAGGGACACATATTCTCCCTTTAAAATTGAGCACACCATCCGCATCAAGAGTGGTCTCTTGTGTCGTACCAATCACAGTCTTCTTTCTAAGCTCCTCCAAATTTTCATATTCAAATTGTTTGGCCTTGATATCATTAATGAATGTGATCCTCACTTCAATGCTAGCTAACACCCCACCTCTTTCTGAGATGCCCAACTGCATGAACTTAGAGTCTAAGGTCTGAATTTCCTTAGCTAAAGGTCGCTTGGATGCACTCAAGCAAGCTAAACTACCCATACTCACTACCTTTCGACTCAAAGTGTCTACCACTACATTTGCCTTACCCGGATGGTATTGAATGGTGACATCATAATCTTTAAGTAACTCCATCCACCTCCGTTGTCTCAAATTCAGATCCTTTTGTGTGAACACATGATGCAAACTCCGATGATCAGTAAACACTTCGCACTTAATACCATAGAGGTAATGCCGTCAGATCTTAAGAGCAAACACTACCGCTACCAATTCCAAATCATGTGTTGGATAATTCCTCTCATGCACCTTAAACTGACGCGAGGCATAAGCTATAACATTCTTATCCTGCATCAACACCGCACCCAAACATGAATGTGAAGCATCACAATAAACAATAAAATCTTTACCATATATTGGTACTGCTAGAATAGGTGTGGTGGTCAAGAGAGTCTCGAGCTTTTGAAAGCTCTCCTCACATTTTTCAGTCCATTCAAATGGTATCTCCTTTTTGGTCAAATTAGTCAAGTGTGTGGCGATAAAGCAAAGTTCTTCACAAATTGACGATAGTAGCTAGCGAGCCTTATAAAAATCCTAACTTTTGTCACAGAGCTAGGCGGAACCCAATTCTTAACCGCCTCAATCTTTTGAGGATCTACCATTACTCCTTCTTTCGAAACTACATGCCCCAAAAATGAAACCGATTTCAACCAAAATTCACACTTAGAAAATTTAGCATACAACCTTTGTTTCCCAAGAACGCCCAAAACAATACAAAGATGGTTGGCAGGCTCTTCCTCACTCCGATTTCATCCAAATCTGGACTAGATTGGGAAAATCCAAACATTACAAAAAAGTTTCCTGGTCCCAAATTTTCCCCCGTTGGCATTTCTATAATGACGAAAACAGGTCGTTACATCTTTAAGTCCTTGACGATCCTCGAGATCAATAGAAGAAGTAGTAGATCACATGGGTACGGGTTCAGCACCTACACAAGTGTAGAAGCAAGGGGTGAGTACTAACAACACGGTACCCAGCAATAAACCTACTAAATAAAGTACCCAGGTAGAAATCAAATGCCCCTTTACACTCCAATCGAATCTCTTCAAACTATAACCTGCACAAAAATCAGCCCAACCTAGCAATTCCACAATGCACGCCTTAGAGGCCCAATATTCCAGTTCAACAATTAATAAATCAAACAAGTCAATCTCAATAACAAGTAGCTCTGTTACACAGAACAACCACATCAATTACAATTCACAAGTAAGTCACACACATAAGCATTAAGTGTATCAAGTCACAATGATCATCACTAGATGGAACCATTTCCCATCGGCTTTAACATTCACCAGAATAAACCTCGGCACAACAACACTCATCGGCAAAGACCTCGGCATAATAACACTCACTGGAAAAGATCTCGGTATGATAACACTCGCTCGCAAAGACCTCGGCATAACAACACTCGACGTTAAAGACCTCTGCATTAAAACACTCACCGACAAAGACCTCAGCATAACAAAATTCACTGGTAAAGACCTCCGCATAATAATTCATCATCTGTCTCATCACGGTGTGCAGGTTCAAAGAATACAAACAATATCACACTACATAGAAAAGACAACAATTTGGACTATTCAAGTCCACATTCATGCTTTCAAGCATTTCATGAATCAATAAATAAGGGTTACATTAAGGCAATTCACATCAACATATTCAACCTTTTTCATTTCAACCCTTTTTTATTCATTTAGATATAACAAGTGGACAATTTAATCCCTTCACGTCATTCCCATTACTCCCAACACAAAATCAACAAAGGAAGCATACGAATTCAACTAGAATGCAAGTTTTAGTAAGTCACTTCCTTAAATCAAACAACAATCACTCCAATAGTTGAGTTTTCCCCTTCCAAATCACTTCTGAAGCCAAAAATATCTATAAATAACCAAGTATTTACAATAATATTTTGGAAATAACAATATCCACATCAATTTCCTTGAAAGGTGGATCATTAAACATAAAACACAATTCCAAAAATAAGGTTTGAATCTGGAAAAATAATACTTGAAAACATTACTCAAGGACTTAGGATCTCATTAGGGAAATCAATTAAAAAATGGACTTAAAATTTAGTTCTTAACTCACTTTTACTTAAAACATCAAGTTCATGACGAACTCCCAATTTATCAACCCAAAATCTTGATTTTAACTCTTAAATTCAATAATAATGGGTAGTACATGATTTAGAGTTCAGAACCGTTAGGCAAAATATTTTACTCGAAAACCAGGTCCAAATCACCTCCCAAAGCTTCCAAAACTCAAAATATTGTGAAATGGGGTTGAAACCTCGATTTTAGAAAATATTTTGCCCAGGTCACAGATGCTCA
Organism: Solanum chiquidenum; assembly: GCA_029582725.1. Lineage (NCBI taxonomy): Eukaryota > Viridiplantae > Streptophyta > Magnoliopsida > Solanales > Solanaceae > Solanum > Solanum chiquidenum. Next base: position 3,833 of record JAJOOS010009320.1, read on the forward strand.
TCGCGATCGCGATGAGTCAAGCAATCAACTAATTAAAGTTAACTACCGTGATCGCGGCAAGACCCACATGATTATGATGCACCTTATGATAATGCTACACAATCGCAATGAGGGAGTCTCGCGATCGTGATGACCGAAATTGCCATGTACCAGAACCAGAAACCAACCAAACTCAAAATCATCGAAAGGACTCTCGGGATTTGTTCGGAACCTGTAAACAAAAAACCACATATGCATATTGATTATACTCAACTTATCAGACTCAATGGAACCTTCAAAACACTAATCTAAGGTCTCATTGACTCAACATCAGTGAAAACCACAAGAAAGTAACTCAACGCCTATTAAAGTTTAAACAAAATCCATACCTCTCAAAAATCAACCAAGACATGACATAGACAAAAAAATAATCCCCCAAACCAAACGAAACTCTTGGAATCACGATCCGAGCGCCCGAAACCTGAATGTTAACCATAGTAAATCCAAAGGCTAAATTTCAACAATTTCATAACTTAGTACCTCAAATCCTTAAAAAGACTCAGAAACTGAAACATACGACTCTCACAGATCAGTTTCACATTTGGGACTGATGGAATCAAGAGAATTTCATTCTGACACTCAAAACTCCAAAAGACACCAAAAAATACTTTCTTAACAACTTAGCCTTTTAACTCAAAACTTACCATATTCTCAACTTTTAACTCAAAGTTTGAAACCAACTTTTCAAACTCAAAACAAATTACTCGGGGTCGACATTTTGGAGGGAAAAACAGTAATTTCTATGGAAATACAAAAATGACCGACAGGGTAATTATATTGTCCACCACTAAAAACCATGTTCATCCTTGAACATAAGGCAAAAGAAAGTACATGGAGCTTCAAAAAAGCTGAGGATATCTGTCATGCATATCTGACTCTGTCTCCCAAGTCACCTCACCAACTAAACAATGCTTCCACTACACCTTCACTGAAGTGATATCTTTAGTCCTACACTTCTGCACTTGCCTATCAAAGATGACTATAGGCTCATCCTCAAAAGATAATTCTAGATCCAATTTAACTGAAACCAGAGAAAGTACATGAGACTTATTCGACACGTAAATCTGAAGCATGGGGACATTAAACACAGGATTCACAGCTCAAAACTAGGTGGAAATGCTAACTTATAGGTCACCTCTCACACATGGCTCAAAATCTCAAAGGGTCAAATGAATCTTAGGCTAAGTTTGTCCTTCTTTCCGAACCTCGTCACACCCTTCATGGGTGACACTCGGAGCCAAACATGATCACCCTCCATGAACACTGGGCTTTCAAAAGTCTATCCTGGATCATACAAACCTTCTCCATAGAATTTCTAAGCAATTCTATATCTAACGAATCCATCTAAGCTGAATCAAACTATTCAATCAGAGATCTACACTACATGTCATACAATGCCTCAAAAGGGGCCATCTGAATACTGGAATGATATCTATTATTGTAGGCATTCTATGCTAAGAGAAAATACTTATCCTATCTAGAAAAATATCAATCACACAAGCTCAAAGAATGTCCTCCAACACCTGAATCGTCCGCTCAGATTGACCATCTGTCTGAGAGTGGAAGGCTGTACTCATATCTAACTGAGTACCCAAACCAAGATGTAATGCCTTCCAACAAGGGGAAGTGAACAATAAACCCCGATCAGAGACAATATAAATTGGGACTCCATGCAATCACACAATCTGACTGATATAAAGCTTAGCTAACTTCTATATTGTATACTTCACACGAAGTTGGATGAAATGGGTAGACTTGGTCAACCTATCAACAACCACCCACGGTAGTGGGTAGTCCCACAACAAAGTCCATAGTGATCCGCTCCCACTTCCAGGTAGGAATAAGCATCCTCTTAAATATACCTCCAGGCTGTTGGTGCTCACACTAGACATGTAGAGAAGTCAAACACCTCGAAAAAAAATCTGTAATATCCCACTTCATACCACACCACAAATAGTGCTGGCTTAGGTCGTGATACATCTTCGCAACACCCAAATGGATGTAATATCGGTAACAATAGGCCTCATCAAGAACCAGTCTAATCAACTGGCCCACCTTAGGCACCCAAATCCTTCTTCTACTCCTCAAGACACCATTAGAATCAAGGACAACCTCATTGGCTTCTCCTCTAATCACCTTCTCTTGAATGAGACATAGTTTTTTGTCATCAAACTGACACTCATGAATCTTCTCAACCAAGGAAGAAGGAGCCTCAATAAAATCAATCAAACCACCTATCTCCTCAGAAATCTATAACTGGATGATACTTGTCATACCCCGAGCCTACAACCTGAACGTGGTCGACACTCGAGAACCACATCTGGTCCAGAAATGAACACTTGGCCTGTCTGACTACACAACAAAAGATTTACTCAAGAAAATAGGAAACTTTAAATGCATTATCAAAATTAATTGTTTCAATTAAACTCAACTCAAATAAATGTCTGGAAATACTTAATAAATTATAAGTAATGGTTTTGAAGATCTCAAAACAGAAATGAACATACTGGGAGACTCATCAACTCTAAAATGACTAAACTGAAAGGAAAATAAGAGTCCTACAGAATGCAAGGAGACTCACCAGAAGCTAACTGGAGTGCCAAATGATCTCAACGAACCGCTTGTTGATGATCTTGAACACTTGTATCTGCATCATGAAAGATGCAGGTCGAATGACTTCAGTACATTGAATGCATGAGTATGTAATATAGTTGAGATGAAATAACTGAATGAAAAGAATGCAAAAGATATAGAATAAACTCAACTGAATGTAAAGAATTAAAGGAATGAAATTATTTAAAGTTAGAAGATACTTTCCCATATCTGAATTTGATATATAAAAATACATTTAAATTCTAGTGGGAGATTTTCTAACCAATAACCATCACTATGAGCTACGTGATAATACAACGTCTTATCCATGCTACTAGAATTGTCTTATATGGTGCTGGGATATAGGACATTTCAGCTAAGAGGATCCACTAAACGCTTCCCTAAGACACTAATGATTCATCTTAAAAGTATGATCATGTACCCATGTTTGCAAGATATGGTTTATGGGGGCTGTGAGTTATTTGAACTCTCTCCCATATCAGTGCTCAATACTACTAAAAATAATATTTACTTTTTCTCAAATATATAAAAACATAATATTTTATGACTTGAGATAATTGTTCAAACTATCCTCTTAAAAGAGGTAAGTACTTTGAAATATCTCTGAAACTTACTGCTCATTTAGAAAACAAGGTTTATCTTTGGTCGATGTAAAAATATATTCTGGGTTGAGATAATTACTCAAAAAAAGGCATCTTTAAGAGGTAACTGCTCTGTACTTAATATTTTTAAAACTCTTTTAACTCCTCTCAAAAAAAGTCTAGTCTTTTTCTTCATGTAAAAATGAAACATTTGGAAAATACTTAGTTCCCTTATACCTTTTCTCAAACTCTTCTTTACTTCCTCAAAACTTAGTTTAAACAATAATGTTTTGTTTAAAAGACTCTCAATAATAAGTCAATGAATACTCATGTATAGGGTTGATGCTAAAAACATACATGAATGAATCAACTCAAGGATCTCAATAACAATATAGAAAACTCAATACTCAAAAGTCAAAACCCAAGAACTCAACGAAACTACTCATCTCAGGAATTGTCAACTCATAGGGTTCATGCTTAAATATAGACTTGAACAACTAAACTAAAGTATCTCAATACATAACATAAACAAATTCAATAATTAGGAATATAATTTAAAAAAGAAACAGGAATTCAAGAACTCAAAATTAACTTATCTTAAAAATATCAAATCAAAGGATAGAACCCTACATTAAACTTTTTCTAAGTTGAAAGTAGATGTATGGCGTGAGGATGAACTAGTTTAACACTATGATATTCTTACATTCCTAGAAGAATGAAGTTTTTTGGCAAAATCGACGAAACTCAATGAACGTTTGAACCGTAGCTTTTCTCCTCTTGGAACCTTGCTCTAAAGTCTTGAAGTGTTAATGAATGTAAAAAAAACTTGATTAACACTTTCTAAGCCCTTAATTAGGTGTAAAAAATCTTGGTTTAGGGTTAGAATAGGGGTTAAAACGACGTAGTTTAAGTACCAAACACATAAAGGAAAGACCAAAATGACCCCATGTTTTAAAAATTAAAAGATATCTTAAAAGAGAGGTTTCATGAACCATTTAAGGCTTCATGGTCCGTGAAACACTCCACGGGCCGTCTAGCTGGTCGTCAAGCTTCACCTGCCAATAGGGCTTTACTAAAACAAACATAACTTTTTACTTTAAACTCGAAATGAGGAAAAATTGGTGGTGTTTGAATGAGGACTCAAAGACCATTAATTTGATAGGTCATGGGACACCTAAATCATTATGTTATGAGAGATATGATCATTTGAAATTGACCCAAAACGTAAAAACTGAAGGGTGACTTGTACGAACCACTAAACATAATGTACATGTCACCACACGGGCCATCTAGTGACTCATCTAGGTGACTCCCACCTTGGTAGACTTGGACGGTCGTCCACCATCTGTAAATAAGCCATGGACCCCTAAACGGGCCGTCTAGGGTGGCGTGAAGGGTCCATGGTCCATTTTGGGTTCGTGGACTTATATGTTACCCTTTTTTATCCTTTTCAAAGTCCGAGGTGTTACAATATCTCCCCCTTGGGAACATTCATCCTCGAATGAGATCAAACTAAGCATAAAAGGGGCTGGAAAGTGTCTAGCAACCCCACACAAAGCACAAAACATGAAAATAGCATAAACTCAATATATCAACTTAAAGAGTGCTTTGCAACTTGGTCTGGAAATGATTTAGAGGAAAAGAGGTGAGGGTGTCTTTTCTTCATATCCTCCTCGGGTTTCCAAGTAGCTTCCTCAACCAATTGGTTCCTTCACAAGACTTTGACTGATATAATCTTTTTGGTTCTCAACTTGTGAACCTGGCGATCAAGGATCTGAACTGGAATCTCCTCATATGAAAGATTGTCCTTTACTCCAATACTCTCGGAGGCACAATAAGTGCACAATCACCTAACCACTTCTTTAACATAGAAATATGAAACACTAGATGAACTGCTACTAACTCTTGTGGTAGCTCCAACTCATACGCTACATTACCAACCCTCTTGGATCTCTGGTATGGACCAATGTATCGAGGACCGAGCTTTCCTTTCATACCAAACCTCATAACACCTTTCACAGGTGAAACTTTTAGATATACCAAATTATCAACCTCAAACTCCAAATCTCTTCTTCTAATATCAGTATAGGATTTCTAACAACTTTGTTCTTTTTTCAACCTCTTCTGAGTTGCCTTTACTTTCTCTATGGCATGATGAACCAAATTTGGTCCCATTAACCCGGTTTCACCAACCTCACACCAACCAATAGGAGATCTACACCTTTGCCCATATAAAGCCCCAGATGGAGCCATCTGTATGCTGGACTGGTTACTATTAATGTATACAAACTCAATAAGAGGCAAGTGGTCATCCCAATTACTTTTGAAATCCAATACACAAGCGCTCAACATGTCCTCTAAGATCTGAATTGTGTGATCCGCTTGACCATCGGTCTGAGGACGAAAAGAAATACTAAGGTTCACCTTTGAACCCATACCTTTCAGAAATGACTTACAAAACTGTGCATTAAACTGAGCACCTATATCTGAAATGATGGACAAGGGAACTACATGCACTCGAACTATCTCTCGAATGTACATATTTGCATACTCTTATGATGTATTGTTAGTGGTTACTAGTAAGAATTGGGTTGATTTGATCATCCGATCCTCAATCACCCAAATGGAATCATGATGTCCAAATTTGATGCATCGCAATAAACAACAAAACCTATATACCCTCTTGTAGGGTCAACACTAGAGTAATAGTTAACCAAGTTTTCGATTCCTGAAAACTTTTCTCACAATCATCAAACAATTCATACTTAGCTAATTTTTGAGTCAACATGGACAAAATGGATGAAAACCCCTCGACGAACCTTCTGTAGCAACCAACCAATCCCAAGAAACCCCTTATATCAGTTGGAGAGGTGGGTCTGGGCCAATTCTGCCCTGCTTCAATCTTCCGAGTGTCAACTCGAATTCCATCGTCAGACAATATATGGCATAAGAACTCCATAGACTCTAGCATAACTCACATTTAGAATATTTGGCATATAATTCTCAATTTTGAGAATTTGGAGGACTATTCTGAGATGACTAGCATGGTCCTCCTCATTCCTCGAATAAATTAATATGCCATCAATAAATACGATAAGAAATATGGCAAGATACTGCTTAAATACTATATTCATTAAATCAATGAATGTTATAGGAGCATTAGTCAAACCAAAGAACATAACAAGGAACTGATAATTACCATAAGGGGTCTTGAATGCTATCTTGGGGATTTCACTTTATCTCACTTTCAAATAATGATAGCCAGATCTTAGGTTTATCTTAGAGAAGCAGGTGTCACCCTGAAGTTTGTCGAAAAGGTCATCAATTCTCGAAAGGGGATACTTATTCTTTATGGTGACCTTGTTCAAATAATGGTAATCAATACACATCCTAAGGGAACCATCTTTATTTCTCGTGAATAAGACTGGAGCTCCCCAAGGGGAGACATATGGTTGGATGAAACTCTTATGAAGAAGATCTCTTAACTGCTCTTTTAATTCAGTTGGAGCCATTCTGTATGGTGGAATAGAAATGGCTTGAGTATCGAGAAGAATATCTATTCCAAAGTCTATTTCTTACTCCGGAGGGACTCTTGGATGATCGGAAAGACATCTGGAAACCTACTCACAATCGGAATTGACTGAATAGGTGGTGTCTCAACACTAGAGTCATTAACTTGGACGAAGTGATAGATGCACCCCTTAGAAACGAACTTTCTAGCCTTAAGGTATCAAATAAAATTACCTTTAGGAACTGTTGAGCTACCCCTCCACTCTAAATCTGGCTCATCATGAACCTAAAAGTTGACTGCTCAAGTTTTTGCAATCCCCTAAGGAATAACAAGCATGAACCCAGTCCATACCTAGAATAACATCAAAGTCCATCATGTCTAGCTCCACTAAGTCAGCTATCATGTACTTGTGATAGACAGAGATGGTACAATCATGATAGACTCTTTCTACTATAATAGACTCACAAACAGGTGTGGAAACACTAAACAGCTCAAGAAGTTGTTCAGGGGTAATGTCGAACCTCATGGCTACATAAAGAGTCACAGAAGACAAACTTGCACCTGAATCAAGTAAGGCATTAACATCAAAAGTAAATAATTTAGGCATACCATTGACAACATATGGCGAGTTCTCCTAATCTTCGTGACTAGATATAGCATACATACAGTTTGGACCTCTCTATGTTAAAGTAGTAGCTCCTCTCTAGGTATTTCTATATACTGGAGCTACTGAAGAAAATCGGGCTCTATTGCCCCATTACCCTGCCTGTTTTTAGGACATTCTATTATTAAATGACCCATCTAACCACACATGAAACAACAATTGGAGACATCATGACATTCTCCTGGATATGTACTACCACACTTAGCATAAGACGGGCTCTGAAACCTTGTGCCACACTTCCCTGAGATGTACCCTCAACTCTGAAATTTTGAGAACTCTGATTCCTGTGATCATTCCTATTTTTGGTGCAAGTACACTTGCCGAAGAAGGATCAAGTCTAGATGGCCTCTGCTGAAAACATGACCAATGCCCATTTCCTGTCTTTTGCTAGCCAATCTCATTATTTGTTGTCTTGGCCCTCTTGTTGCGAAACTCTTCTCTACCCTTTAATTTATCCCTCACAACCTGCTGCACATTAATCATGACTCTAGATATGTCCATGTCCCCTATCAACATAGTTGCCTTGCCTTCCTTGTTGGATAAGTGGGATAGTCCGGGCATGAACAAACTCATCTTGTTCCTCATATCTGCCACCATCTCTGGTGCATAGCAGGATAGTGCAGTAAACTTGAGATTGTACTCCTGCACACTCATCGCTTCCTTTTTTAGATTCAGGAACTCTCTCACTTTAACTTCCCTTAGCTCTCGGGGTAAGATACAGCCTAATAAAGCTTCCTCAAACACATCTCAACTGAAAAGTGGTGCCCCCTCTACCCTATTCTTCCTCAACTCATCAAACCATATCCTAGCAAAACTTTTGAGCTAATATGAGGCTAACTCCACATGTGTTGTATAGGTAACACACATGAACTCAAACACATTCTAAAGCTCTTTCACGAAGTTCTCCGGATCCTTAATGACATGCGACCTAGTGAAATTCGGGGGATTCATTCTCAAGAACTCATGAATTCAAGATGCATTAGTTACATCCTGATGGCCCGCTCCTGATTGACCAACCTGGTTTGCCACAACCTGAGTGAGCATCTGAATATCATTCTTGAACTTACCATTGGTAACTTCTCCTTGAGAGGGTTGGACATTAGTGCATTATGAGCTTCTTGACCTTGAGGATTAGCATTTCTCCTAGCAGGACATGCTCAAACGAATCTTTATGGAGGCATGGTATGAAATGAGACGCGTAAACACGAGTTAAATGAAACTTTTATATAGTTGAACTCTATCACACGAACAAGAGTAAGAAGAGAGTAAAATGTTCCTAAATTTTGTAGTTTCCAAATTATAGAAGTGGTGCACTTCACACTGATAAAAAGGACTTTACAGACATGGCTTCATAGACACCCTATTGCTGGTCCCCAAGCGAACCCTTGTCTAACTGACTACTTAGTGGAAGACTTACACAAGCAAATAGGAAACTTTAAATGCATAATTAAACTCAATAGTCTGAATTAAACTCAACTCAAATAAATTTCTGGAAATACTTAATAAAGTATAATTAATAGCTTTCAAGATCTCGAAACAGAAAGGAACATACTGGGAGACTCATCAACGCTAACTATCTATGAAGCCTCTATAGTTCAACATGGATGTCTAGACAAGACCCACAACCCTAAAATGACTAAGCTAAAAGGAAAAGGGGAGTCCTCTAGAATGCAAGGAGGCTCACCAAAAGATAACTCGAGTGCCAAATGATCTAAACAAAGCGCCTGATATCATCCTGAACACATGTATCTGCATCATAAAAGATGTAGGTCGAATGTCATCAATACATTGTATGTACGAGTATGTAATATAATAGAGGCGAACTAACTGAATAAAAGGACAGCAAAAGATATAACATAAACTCAACTGAATATAAAGAATTAAAGGAATGAAATCATTTAAGTTTACAAGATACTTCCCCAACTCTGAACTTTAGCATAATAAGTGATATATAAAATTACACTGTAACTCTATTGGGGGATTCTCAAACCAACAACCATCACTAGGAGCTACGCGATGATACAACGTCTTGTCCATGCTGCTAGAAGTCCTATATCATTCCGGGATATAGGACACCTCAACTAAGAAGATCCAGTAAGTTCTGCCCGAAGGCACTAAGGATTCATCTAAAAAGTATGATAAGTACCCATGTTTGCAAGACATGATTTATGGGGGCTATTAGTTATCTAAACTCTCACCTATATCTGTGGTCAATACTAACTCCCAATAATATATTTTTCTTCTCAAATGTATAAAAAGATACTCTTTCTCTTGTTTGAGATAATTGCCCAAACTATCTTATTAAAAGAGGTAGTTTTTCTGAAATATCTCTGAAACTCATAGCTCATTTATAAAAAACTTTTCTCTTTGATCAATGTAAAAAATACATTTTGGGTTGAGATAATTACTCAAAAAGGGGCCTATTAAAGAGGTAATTGCTTTGTACTTAATCTTTCTAAAAACTCTTTTAACTTTTCTCCAAAAAATTCTACTCTTTTTCTTCATGTAAAAATGAAACATTTGGGAAATACTTAGTTCCCTTATACTCTTTCTCAGACTTCTCTTACTTCCTCAAATCTCAGTTTAAACAATACTGTTTTGTTTAAAAGATTCTCAATAAGAATTCAATCAATACTCAAGAATAGGGTTCATGCTGAAAAATAGACATGAACGAATAAAATCAATGATCTCTATAACAATATACAAAACTCAATACTTAGAACTCAAGAACTCAACGATGCTACCACTACAACAAATATGATTTTTAGATACAAAATTATTAGCTACGACACAAAATTCATCACTAATTATTCATCTTTTGTGACAAAAAATACATTTCGTATATAAATGTATGTGCAACATACTTTTAGTGTCAAAACATGTAATTTCGTAGCAAAGTTTTGTCAACTAATGTTTTCTACCAAAAAATAATTTGGCGCCATTTATTAAATAGCATTAGTGAAGAATGTTTTTTTGTTATCAGTGACACCTTATTTTGTGACTAATAATTCACCCAATTTGTGACAAACTATTATTTATCTTAAAATTAGTTACAAATTTGAGACAATTTTTTTTTGTCACTAATAAAAGAGTTGTTGCAATAGCGACAAATTAGTGTTCATGGTTAAATGTTGTAAGGTTTAGCTACAAAATTGAGTTTGTAGTTAAATGTTGTAACATTGAATTACGAACTCTAATTTATCACTATTGCAATAACCTATTTTTTGTGTGAAGACATTGTTTTATTTTAAAAAATGTAAGTAATTTTAAGACAAATAATAGTTTGTCACAAATTGAATACATTATTACTGACAACATAATTTTTGCGATGAACCTTTATGTTTCGTCACTAAAAGTATGCTGCTTAGCTTTTAAACACGAAATATAAATTTGTCAGAGAAAGTGAATAATTAGTGACGAATTTTGTGTTGTACCTATTAATTTAATAGCAAAATATCACATTTGTTGTACTATTTTTTTTAGCATTTATTTTAACCCCATTGTATAGTTCTATCATTAGATCAAAGATGCTCTATAATAAAATACTTTTGTTGTTTTTATTGAAATTCGATGGAGTCGTTGATTTTCCTTCCTAGGCTTTCAATGATATTTTGTAGTGGACGTCGACCAAAAGTTTGAATATGGAAGAAATAAGAAAGCTAGAACAAGTTTAAATAAGATTGATACATATATACGTTGCAAGTTTGATCAACAAGAGACGAGCAAATTTAATTAAGTTGGTGTTACTTTGTCATTTTGTTCAGCAAAATATCCTAATATTATTATACATCTTACCTATAATTTAAAGTATTAATTATGTCTTTCTATTATTTAAAAAAAATAAAAATTTAAAATAAGTATTTTCATTGAGTATGTATTTAATTTAGTCAAACAAAATTCACTCGCGACTTAATTATGACAATAACTCCATTATTGCAAATAATTACACTTTGCTTTATTAAATCAACAAGCTTAATTAGTAATTGACTAAATGATACATCGCAATTTTAATACAAATTATTGCAATTTCATAAATATCCTTAATCAATAAACAACTTATTCAATTTGATTATTTTATCAACAATTGATTACAATTTCAATGTAAGGCGATTATGATTGAAATAATTTTGGTTAACTCTTAAAGAGAATTGATTTACTTTTAAATTCAAGTTTAAGACATTTTAAACTTATTTTAAGTCATATTGACCTTGTCATACACTTTCTATCTTATTTTAAGTTATTTTTGACTTATTTTAAATTCTTTTTTATATTTGAAAAACACTTGCAGAAGTAAAATACAGACTTAAAAGTAGATTTGACCAACTTTAAGCCAATTCAAGCACCATGATTTCAATATTCAACTGAAGCATTTGCCACATTCTTGAATTTTAGAAAAAGGTACTCAAATTTTATTTTAAAAGTACTAATATTTATTATTTGTTTGTAAATATTTTTAAAAACTAATTATAAAAAATATAAGTAAATAAAATTCACAAACTAATTAGTCACAAACTATTTTACTAACAAAATTACAAAAAACGATAATTTGTATCGAAATCGAACTATAGATTTCATCCTTTAAGAGTTCTAATATGTAATATTTAAATGAAAAAGGCATAAATATGTCATCAAATTTTGAAAAAAGACATATCTATCAGTTAAAAGTGTGGCTCATCTATACCATTTCCGTTTACTAAGAGGATCATCCATGCCATTATTTGTTAATGGAAAATAGTTTTGGTTTTGCAAAATTATTTTTACACGAGGTCAATTATGATTCGGCCACGTTATTAATTAAATTATTTTTAAAGAAAACAGGCTCAAATATGTCGTTGAACTTTGAGAAAAGGCTTATCTATGCCATCCATTAAAAGTTTGGTTCATGTATGTCATTTTAGTTATCAATTAATGAAATGGATGATCCTTTTCTCAAACGGAAGTGGTATAGATGAGCCAAATTTTTAATAAATGACATAAATGAGTGTTTTTTCAAAGTTTGATGACATATTTGAGCCTTTTCCCTTATTTAAAAATTCCTATTTTGATATATTCTTTCAACTTTATCAATTTGCTCTAACTTAAATACAAAGATAAACTTTTTTGTATTAAAATAAAATTTGAATTTAAAATAAAATTAAAAGAATAAAATATCTGGAGTTTGAATCAATATATTTGTCCTTTTTGGACAGAGGTGTTTGGATTGTTTAAAAGTTGGTTTTATATACTTTTAAGTCAGTTTTTTTATTTCTGAAAGTGTTTGTCAAATATATATAAAAAAAACAACTTAAAATAAGTAAAAAATGACTTAAAATAATTTATGAAGTGTTTGGTATGGTCAAAAATGACTTTAAGTTTTAAATGACTAAAAATAAATCAAAAAATTAAAAGTAGGTCTCCCTCTACTTTTTATTTTTTGACTTAAACGTCATTTAAGTTTGACTTTTTATTTTTAACTTAAAAACTATTTTTTAGCCAATCCAAGTGGGCTCTAAGAGATAGGGGAGTATATTGAGGAAAATAACAATAGTTGAGTGACATTGTGGTCCTAAATGAAACAAAAGTGTATTATTTGATAGATTTTCAAACATGAACGACTATTTAAGGAATTTTATTCTTTTATTTTGTATAGTATAATATCTCAATTAAATTTAAGTTTGTTTTATTATTAGGTCAATACTATCTCTCAAATATTTTAATTAACAAAAAAGGGAATAAAAGAGAAAAATAGTGACAGGAACCATCTTCTTAGGTTTTAGTATATCAGTACATTATGGGATAATTTTGAAATTAGACTAAAAATTTTCAAAATAAGCGCGGCAAAATTTCTGCCCTTTTTTCTCTCTTTTTTCAGAACAGAGGACTAAATTCGCTCTCCCACAGAAATTTCAGGGCTCAGCTGAATCAGTTCATCTCTTCATCATCTTCTCTGTAGAGTAAGTTTCCGCAATCCGAACATAAAAGGTTAGTACTTTGTAATTTTTTTGTAATTTGTCGTTTGCACCGCTTTGTTCACTTTCCAATATAAAATTCATACTCGAATCTGGCTTGTTAGTGTATTATTACAAGTATTTGATTAAATTTTGGTTCGATTCTTTTGTGGATTTCTTTGTTTTTGAGGTCTGATTGTTAATCTTACCGTGTTAAAACTCATCATTGTTGTTTAAGGAAACAATTGTGAGCTTTGAAAAAGAGGGTATCTACCAAGAGGTTGTATATTTGTATTAGAGCACTTAGGGTATGAAACTTTTGATCTTTCTAGTTCCAATATTCCAACTCAAGTGAGAAATTTCTTGGAACCCCATTTGCTTCCTCTGGGTAAAGATTAAAGAGCTGGAATCATTGAAAATATGGCTTCTATAGGAAATTCTTGTGTAAAATTTGTGGATTTTCTTTCTCAATTTTTGAATTACAAGGTTAATGGGCATTATCGTGATGACTGGAGTCATTGAAAAAAACTACTTTTTAGTGGCTGTGAGGCTTTGCCAAGAAGAAGGTGCTTTGCAAAGGCAATTCCAAAGGTTGGTTTACTTCCTTTTCCAGATTCACTTTGGAAAAATTATAGTGAAAATATTTATAGATAGACAGGTATAGAATTCATCTTATGTTAAGAAATGTAATGGAGATTGTGCTAGTTGTGTTGATATAGTAAGAAGTGGGGGTGTATGAGAGTTGAGATATGTTAAGGGTGGTAGGGGGAAAATGTTTTTTAATTGATAATGTTCTAGCTATGTTGGAAAATGATGGAGGAATTAGAATTTTATTTGATGTTGGAGAGGGATCTGTACATTTGCAGCTACAGTGGATGAAAGGAATGTGACTATAGTTACAACTACCTTGAATTTTGATGCCCCATTCAATGAATTCATTTTTGCAAGGGGTCTTTTCCCATAGTATTTAAGTTTAGATCATCGATTCCATTTTCATGATAATGTGTTTGATTTGGTTCATGTGGAAAATGTATTGGATGATAGCAACAATGGATGCCCTTCAAAATTACAGTTTTAAGTAATTGATATTGATAAATATTACCGTCATATGTAGTTTCAAGTATTCAAATTTGTTAGGTACTTTTTTTCTAGGAAAAGAAAAGTTTGATCGAGAGGACTCTCTTCATCTCCAAGTATGTCATCCTTCAGACTAGTTAGGTATTTTCTTTTACATCATGTCACTGTAGTCTTCAGATGTACTACCATCTCCAAGTGTCCATTGCCTTGGATTAGAGAATTATGAAGTTGGTTTATCTGTTTTGTCTTGTTTTATTTTATCAATTACAATATCATATTGTTAAATTGTTGGACTTGAGCTGAGGGTCTATCGGCAACAACCTCTCTACCTCCATTTGATATTCATATTTTTTATCAAATAGGGACTTAGAATAGGTATATTTATAGAAATTTCTCGCAATGCAGGCCCTGATGAACAGAGGTTTATCGAAGCTTTTATAGGTTATGTATCTAGAAATCCAATTATGACTGATAAAGAGTATGACAAGCTGAAGATGAAACTTAAGGTGCTCAAACATTAGTTGTTATTTTGGTCACAATATTGTTCGTTTATTAAAAAAGGAATGTTTATGTCCAAACGGATCTTGTAGTCTTTTCTGTATTGACATCTTCTAATTTTGTAGAGGGATGGAAGCGATATTGTGGTTGAGGGTCCAAGGTGAAGTGTTCGAAGTAGAAAGGTTTGTACTTTTCTACTCAATAGGCTTTACTAGTCTTATAATTCATATTCATCTTTCATTTCGCACTCTTGTGGAAATGCTTGTTCTTCGTCATACATCTATGCAAGATGTCTACGAGGTTAAGTTGGTTGATGGATTTTACTTCGTGCAGGTTTATAGTGACCATTCTGTTGATTATCTGAAGACATTCTTTGTAAATATCCCTGTTATACGTTCCACTTGTTCTATTTTACGATGTTAAAAAATATGTGAACTCATGATTCCACACATCCGTGTTCTTAGCTCATGAAGAAACTAGCATGATTTTTCTGTAATAGATATGTTTTACAAATGCCTTGCTAGGTTTTTCTTCCAAGACAATTTGACTTGATTCGAGATAACTTATCTTTTGGAGGTATGCCTTGTTCAACTTATTATTAGTTTATCACTCATATACCTTCAGTTCAACATCTGATTAATGATTTTGAGACTCTAAGTTGAGTTGGACAAGTTAATAGGGTGCTGACTGGTGATCAAAGTGTTGGAAAATTCACCAACCGTGATGGTTTTATTTGAATAGTATATTCAATGTACTTCTCTTTGCTGCTCCAACTCCTTCAAAAGGTTCTTGAGGAAAAATCACTATGTTTTCCACTGTATAAGGAATAATAGCATTTTGTTGCCTCTTTTTTTTTTTTTTTTTTTTTTTAACTTTTTTGTGTCAATTTTATCTAAACTAGGAAAAATAATTTTGTAGTTTTTTAGCACCTAACTTTATTTCTTTTTCATGATTTAGTGATCATTGAACCTTCTCAGATAATCCATTGAGGTACATTTAATAACTTTATAGCTTTTTAGTTTGTTCATATCATGATATCATAAAGTTTGAATTCAAGTCTTAGATGTTTTTCCTCTTTTACACAGGATATGGAAGGTGGAAATCAAAATTAGTTGTTAGAGAATTTTTCTGCAAATGATATTTTGAGAAGCAACATTCGTATCTTTGTCTTAGTTTTGTAATATTTAGTATATCTTAGTTATACTTTTAAGTTGAATAACTTTACTTAATATTAGTTTTTCACTAAGTATGCAATGTGATATCATATGGATGTCGTTTTAATTGTTCTTAGTTAGTACTATATACAAGTGCAATATATATTATTATCTTGCTTCCTTTTGTATGTTATTATTTTTAATTTGTATATTTATCATTATAGCATAAACTACTTAGGGTTATGAAGTTTTAGATACTGAAGTCATTTAATAATTGTATTTTTTGTATAAAATTTTAAATTAATGGGAATCTAATTAAATACAAAATGAAAATATTATCCGTACGAATGACTAATAACAAAAAATTGTCCTTAAATGCTTAAACTTTTAGTGAAGACTACATTATATTTTTTATGATGATAACATATTTTTCATAAAAGTATTGACATTTAGTGACAAGAATAATCTATCCCAAAATAGACTACTTATTGTCATGCCCCGAGCTTACACCTTGGGCGGGACTAACACTCGAGAACAATTGTTGGCCCCAAGCGAACCCTTGACCTGACTTACTTACTCAGCGAAAGACTTATACTCAACAAAGATAAATCTATATAATAAACTAGAAAGTTATAAAGGAACATTCAACTAGCCAATAAGACAAACTCAAGTGTCAACGTAATAGAATGAAAATGAAAAGACAAAAGAACTAATATCTTATTGTCTATGAAACCTCTAAAACAATTGAGATGGATGTCGGGACAAGACCCTCGATCATCCTAATAAATGAAATACTAAAAAGCAAATGATAACAAAGGAGCCCTCCGGAAAGCAAGGACGCTAATCAACTAACTCTGAATGCTTAACTGGATCAACGAGATGCTGGATAATGATCCTCGTTACCTGTGTTTGCATCATAATAAGATGCAGGGCAAATGACATCAGTACATTGAATGTACGACTATGCGAGGGGAATTCTAAAACAAGACATAAGCTTGAAAGGAACGGAAGAACTTACCTAGCTCAACTCAACTCAACTCAACTGAACTCATTTCAATATAAAGCAGTATAAAACAAGTGCAATATAAAGAAAAGTTGTTTAAAACATGTATGTCAACTCTGTGTATTTGGAAATACAATAATACTCGGTGTGTATGCAAAGATACACGATAACTCTGAAATGTATGTAAAATACAAATAAACTGTGTATATAAGAATACAATTACTTCTGTGGGAGTTTCTCTAACCGACAACCATAATGCAAGAGTTATTGTGATGATACAACGTTTTGCGTCACGCTGCCAGGGCCGTCCTATACCTTGCCTAGGGTATAGAACCTGAACTACTAAGTGGATCCACTAGTCTATGCTAAAAAGCACTAAGGAATCATCTAAAAAGTATGACCCTTTTCTACCCATGATGGCTGCATGGTTTATGGGGGATGAGAGTTGTCTGAACTCCCCTTTATCGGTGCTCAATACTACTCCCAAAATATGATACTAGCTCTTATGTTTAAAAATATACTTCTTTTTGTGATTTGAGATAATTGCTCAAAAACTTAGCTCAAAGGCTATCTTGGAAATCAAATTTTCCTCTCTTGCTTAATTGTGAAAGCACTTACTCTTTTCTAAAATCTAGCTCAAAGGCTCTTTGAAAATCAAGGTTTCCTTTTCTTGTTTAAATGTGAAAATATTTTAACTCTTTTGGAATACATAGTCCCCATATACTTTGAAGAAATGAATTTCAACTTTACTCTTTACTCAACTCAAAACTCAAGTCTTAAAACAAAGTTAAATCATTTGTAAAAGACTTTCAGAATACTCTATGAACTTCTCTTGACTTGGCTCTTACCTTTTTTTGACTTGACTCTTAACTGATCCTTGAATTAAATTATGGATTCAAGGATTGATATTTGTGATAGGAAAGATCTCATGATGTTTAGGAATGCTTTTAGATAGTTAAACACGAGAAAAGATAAAAAAATCACTGTCTGGAAGAAAGTCCGCGACGCGGAGATGAATTTAATTATTTGGTCGTGAAATAAATTTTGAGGCATTTTAACTTATTTCTAGTTCTTTCTAGTTACGGGGTGTTACAATATCTCCCTCTTGGGAACATTCATCCTCGAATGAGCTTACTCTTAGTAGGCTAAGGGAGTCACATCAAACATACAGTTCAAACACCCAACAAGCACAACGCAATTACAACATGCCAACTTATAAATAAAATGCCAAGAAAAAGGATTTAGTTCCTTAATTTAAAACTTTTCCGGATTCTAAGAGATGTGGATATCTCTTCTTCATATCCTCCTCAGCTTCCCAAGTGGCTTCCTCAACAAACTGATTCCTCCAAAGAACTTTGATTGATGCTACCTCCTTTGTTCTCAACTTGCGAACTTGGCGATCTAGAATTTGAACCGGAATCTCTTCATAAGATAAGCTATTTTTGATCCCAATATCTTCAGTTGGTATGATCAATGAAAGATCTCCTGTGCACTTCTTGAACATGGAGATGTGAAATACCAGATGGACCGCGACTAACTCTTGTGGTAGCTCCAACTCATAAGCTACATTACCTACCCTTTTCGATATTCTGTAAGGGACAATATATCGGGGACTAAGCTTCCCCTTATTACCAAATCTCATTACACCCTTCATGGGTGATACTTTCAAGTAAACCCAATCATCTACTTCAAACTCTAACCCCCTTCTCCTAATATTAGTGTAGGCTTTCTGATGACTCTGCGCTGTTTTCAGCCATTCTTGAATCACTTACATCTTCTCCACAGCTTGATGAGCTAAGTGTGGTCCTATCAACCCTGCTTCACCAACTTCAAACCATCCAATAGGAGATCTGCATCTTTTCCCATAAGGAGCTTCATAAGGAGCCATCTAGATGCTAGAGTGGTAACTATTGCTGTAAGCGAACTCGATGAGAGGTAGGTGATCATTCCAATTACCCTTGAAATCAATCACACAAGCCCTCAACATATCCTCTTAGGTCTGAATAGTGCGCTCTGCTTGCCCATCTGTCTGAGGATGATAGGCAGTACTTAAATTCACCTTTGAACCCAAGACTTTTTGGAATGACTTCCAAAACTGTGCAGTAAATTGTGCACCTCTGTCTGAAATAATGGAGACCAAAACCCCATGAAGTCTTACCACCTGTTTAATATACAACTTAGCATAATCTTCTGTTGAATGGGTAGTCTTTACCGGCAAAATGTGGGCTGATTTTGTCATTCTATCAACAATCACCCAAATATAATCATGTTGCCTGTGAGACCTTGGTAAGCCTGGGATGAAATCCATATTAATCATCTCCCACTTCCATTCCGAAAGTTTCTTATTCTGATCCATACCGCCTGTCCTTTGGTGCTCTACTTTAACTTGTTGGCAATTCGGACACTTGGCCACAAACTCTGGAATGCCCTTCTTCATACTACTCCACCAATAAACTTCTCTCAAATCGCGATACATCTTTTTGGAACCCAGATGGATGGAATATATGGAGCTATGAGATTCCTACATGATCCTCTCTTGGAGTTCATCCACCCTTGGTACACACAATCTACCTTGATACCTCAATACACCATCTCCCCCTTGTTCAAAAGCCATTATTTTTTGCTTATGAACATTTGCCTTCAATTCAAGCAAAATTAGGTCTTGATCCTACTTCTCTTTTACTTCTGACACTAATGATGATTCAGCCCCATTCATCACCACTACCCCTCCTTCTGTGGAATCCATTAGTCGAACTCCTAGTCGTCCAAGTTTATGCATCTATTTTGCTAACTCTTTCTTATCTTCCTCTAAATGGGCGGTACTACCCATAGACAACTTTCTCAAGGCATCAACAACAACATTAGCCTTACCTGGGTGGTAAAGAATACTCATGTCATAATCCTTGAGTAATTCTAACCACTTCCATTGTCTGAGATTAAGCTCTTTCTGAGTAAACACCTACTAAAGACTCTTGTGATCAGTGAATACATCTACATGAATACCATACAAATAATGACGTCATACCTTCAAAGAAAATACTACAGTAGCCAACTCTAAGTCATGGGTTGAGTAATTCTTCTGATGAACTTTCAACTGTCTGGAGGCATAAGCTATAACCTTGCCATTCTGCATTAATACACAACCCAAACCAACTCTAGATACATCACAATACACCAGAAAACCTTGAATACCTTCCGGTAAGGTCAACACTTGGGCAGTAGTCAACCTTTTCTTCAATTCATGAAAGCTTTTCTCACAAGCTTCAGACCATTGAAATTTCACTGTTTTCTGAGTTAACTTGGTCAAAAGGGATGAAATAGATAAGAACCCCACTACGAACCTTCTATAATAGCCAGCCAAACCCAAGAAATTCCTAATATCAGTTGGAGATATAGGTCTAGGCCAATTCTGCACTGCTTCTATTTTTCTGAGTATCAACTTTAATTCCCTCTCCAGACACAATGTGGCCTGAGAATGCCACATATTCAAGCCAAAACTCACACTTAGAGAACTTGGCATATAACTCTCTATCCTTTGAAGTTTGGAGAACTATTATGAGATGACTAGCATGATCTTCTTCTTTCCTTGAATAAAGTAGTATGTCATCAATGAAGACGATAACAAACATATCTAAATACGGTTTAAATACTATATTCATAAGGTCCATGAATGCTGCAGGGGCATTGGTTAAACCAAAGGACATAACTAGGAACTCATAATGACCATAACGAGTCCTGAATACTGCCTTTGGAATGTCTCATTCCCTTACTTTCAGCTGCTGGTAGCTTGATCTGAGGTCTATCTTAGAGAAACAGGTAGCACCCTGAAGTTGATAAAAAAGATCATCAATCCTCGAAAGAGGATACTTATTCTTGATACTAACCTTGTTCAACTGACGGTAATATATACACATCCTAAGGGAACCATCTTTCTTTCTCACAAATAAGACCGGAGTGCCCCAAGGTGAGACACTTTGTCGAATAAAACTTTTTCTAGGAGATCTTTCAACTGCTCCTTCAACTCCTTTAACTTTGCTGGTGCCATTCTGTATGGCGGAATAAATATAGGACGAGTATCTGGAAAAATATCTATACCGAAGTCTATTTCTCTCTCAGGAGGGACTCCGGGAAGATCATTTGAAAAGACTTTTGGAAAATCTTTTACTACTGAAACTGACTGAATATGAGGTATCTCAACAGTAGAGTCATTAAATCGGACTAAGTGATAGACACAACCCTTGGAAACTAACTTTCTCGTATTAAGTTATGAAATGAAACGACCCTTAGGCACTGCTGAACTACCACTCCACTCTATAGTTGGCTCATTAGGAATTTGAAACCTAACAACTCGAGTTCTACAATCAATGGAGGCATAATAGGCATGAAGCCAGTCCATACCAAGAATGACATCAAAATCTACCATGTCTAACTCAACTAAATCAGCCATGGCGCTTTTGTGATTGACGGAAATGGGACAATCACGATAGACTCTTTCTGCTAGAGTAGACTCACCAACATGTGTAGAAACACTGAAGGTCTCACTAAGTTGCTCAGGAGAACATCAAAATTCATACCAACATACGAAGTTACAAAGGATAAACTTGATCCTAGATCTAGCAAAACATAACCATTAAACTTAAAGAGTTGGATCATACTAGTGACCACATCTGGCGTGTCCTCTTGCTCTTGACGACTAGTGATCGCATAATGGCGGTTTGCTCTTTCACCAGTACCAAAAGTGACTCCTCTAGGTGCATCCCTGTTTGGTGTGGCAACTAAAGAAGACTGTGCTCTATTGCCCCCATTATCATTACCTTGCTTGTTTCTTTGGAAACTCTCCCATAAAATGACCATTCTGGCCACACTTGAAACATCCAGTGGAGCCATCACGACACATCTTGAGTGGTTCCTACCACATTTAGCACATGCAGGAATCTTAGTACCCCCTTGTGCCATACTACCTTGTAACTGTGTAGGTCTAGCTCTAAAATTTTGACTATTGTATTCACATTTGTTTCTTGGTGCAGGTGTACTAGCAGATGATGGAGAACGTCCTTTCCGCTTATGTTGGAAAGAAAACCGGTTCACATTACTCTTTTGCTTCCCGGATTCATTCCCTGATGTCTTATCCCTCTTGTTCTTAAAATTTTATCTATCCTTGAGCTTGTCCTCCTCAACTTGTTGCATATGGATCATCAGCCTTGCTATGCCCATGTCACCTATTAACATGGCTGCCTTACTTTCCTTATCTGGCAGACGAGGCAACCCAACAACGAATAAACTCATCCTGTGCCTCATGGTGGCAACCATCTCTTTGCTTCTCTTAGCTCACGGGGAAAGAAATGCCCCAAGAAAGCACTCTCAAAATAGTCCAACTCACAGTCGGTTACGCGCAAGCACGAGTTAAAAAGAAACTTTTTAGAGATAAAAATCTAACGCACGAAATGAGTATGAAAGAGTGCAGGAATTTCCTAAATGTTGCAGCCTCCTAATTATAGATGTGGCGCGCTTCACACCGATAACTAAGACTTTACAAACACGACTTCATAGACTCCCTATGACTCTTGAACTCTGGGCTCTAGCATCAAGTTTGTTACGCCCCGAGCCTATACCCTGGGGGGTACTGGCACTCGAGAATTACTGCTGGCCCCAAGTGAACCCTTGGCCTGGCTTACTTACTCAGCGAAGACTTATATTCAACAAAGATTAATCTATGTAATAAACTAGAATGTTATAAAGGAAAATTCAACTGGCCAATAAAGCAAACTCAAGTCTCAACATAATAGAATGAAAAGACTAAAGAACTAACATATGACTGTCTATGAAGCCTCTAAAACAACTGAGATGGATATCGGGACAAGACCCCCGATCATCCTTACAAATGAAATACTAAAAAACAAATGATAACGAAGGAGCCCTCCGAAAAGCAAGGAGGCTCACCAACTGACTCTGAATGCTCAACTGGATCAACGAGGCACTGGATGATGATCCTGATTACCTGTGTCTGCATCAGAATAAGATGCGCGCCAAATGGCATCAGTACATTAAATGTACAAGTATGCGAGGGGAATTCTAAAACAAGACATAAGCTTGAAAGGAACTGAAGAACTTACCTGACTCAACTCAACTCAACTTAACTGAACTCATTTCAATATAAAGTAGTATAAAACAAATGCAATATAAAGAAAAGCTGTTTAAAACATGTATGCCAACTCTGTTTATTTGGAACTACAATAATACTCTATGTGTATGCAAATATACAATTTTACTTTGAAATGTATGTAAATTACAAATAAACTGTGTATATAATAATACAATTACTTCTGTGGGAGTTTCTCTAGCTGACAACCATCACGTAAGAGCTATTGTGATGATACATTGTTTTGCCTCACGCTGCCAGGTCCGTCCTATACCTTGCCGAGGGTATAGAACCTAAACTACTAAGTGGATCCACTAGTCTATGCTAAAAAGCACTAAGAAATCATCTAAAAAGTATGACCCTTTTCTACCAATGATGGCTATATGGTTTATGGGGGCTGGGAGTTGTCTGAACTCTCCCCCATATCGGTGCTCAATACTACTCCCAAAATATGATACTAGCTCTTATGTTTAAAAACATACTTATTTCTGTGATTTGAGATAATTGTTCAAAAACTTAGCTCAAAGGCTATCTTGGAAATCGAAGTTTCCTCTCTTGCTTAATTGTGAAAGCACTTACTCTTTTGTGAAAACTAGCTCAAAAGCTCTTTGGAAATCAAGGTTTCCTTTTCTTGTTTAAATGTGAAAACATTTTAACTCTTTGGGAATACATAGTCCCGATATACTTTGAAGAAATGAACTTCAACTTTACTCTTTACTCAACTCAAAACTCAAGTCTTAAAACAAAGTTAAATAATTTGTAAAAGACTTTTGAAATACACTATGAACTTCTCTTGACTTGACTCTTTACTTCTCTTGACTTGACTCTTAACTGATCCTTGAATTGAATTATGGATTCAAGGATTGAGATTTGTGATAGGAAAGATCTCATACTGTTTAGGAGTGTTTTTAGATAGTTGAACACGAGAAAAGACCAAGAAATCACTATCTGGAAGCAAGTCTGCGACGCGGAGATGCATTTAGTTATTTGGTCGCGAAATAAATTTGAGGTAGAACGGTCCGTGACCGCTCCGTGATGCGAAGGAAAATTTTCAATTCTGAGGAACAGGTCTGCGATGCGGATCTAGTACCCAACTTCTGCCGACTTGTTCCTTCTTTATTTTCTAACCTCAAATCGCCTAAATTCGATTCTTTTTCTCCAATTCGCTTTAGATTCAGATACCCAACATATGTACACAATAATCTAATCAAACACAATTCTAAAATCGACCTTAAACTCTCAAGAACTCCTAAATCTCATCCCAAATTTCAAGAACGAAAGTAAATTCAAGAACACACATCAAGAACATTCAAACTTTCAACTTTTAGGACGAATTCATGCTGAATTAAATATGTTTGGCGCGTGGGTGAACGAACCCAACACTGTGTGAACTCACATACCTCGTAGGGATCACCCCTTGACAAAATCCACAAGCGATTCTTGCTCCTTCTCCTCCTTTCTCTTCTTCTTTTCTCTTTTCTAAAATCCTAACTCAATATCGTAAAAGAGTAAACTGATTCCTATCAGTTTAGACCCCAATTAATTACCAAAAAACGAAATTAAGTCATGGGGTATGGAAAAGACCATAATGCCCTTCTAAAATCCGGGTTAGACTTTCCTTAATTGAACATCCCAACTTCAAATGGGCATATCTCACTCATACGAACTCGGAATCGCGCAAACTCAGCGGTGTTGGAAAGATTATTCCAAGATATTTCCTACGATATCTGGAAACACACCTAAATCATCCTGACCTAGGAGTTATGGTTGTTTGAAGTTGACCAAAAACCCAACTTAACATACTTACCAAATTTTCCAGATTTTTATATTCTTTCCAAAAATGACTATTTCCAATTTTTAACTTCTTTCTAGTTAAGGGGTGTTACACTTATTACTTATAAATTTAACTTTGTATTTATGACAATTGTGATTGTGTCTAATTATGATATTTTGTAATGACAGTTTTATTTTGTTGGTAAAATGAATATTATTAGTGACAACATGATTGTTTTAACTACAAAATTGTAGAAAAATAAAAATGTCACAAATCTATATATTTAGGGACAAAAAAGAAAATTCGTATATAAAAGGTAATTTTTGGTGACGAAATGATATTTATTCAACAACGAACTACATATGACATTAGTGACAAATAACGTCGTCACCAATTTAACAAAAATAATTAGTGACACATCAATTTCGTTGGCCTTAATAACCACTTTAGTGATAAAAACATATTATTACCTACAAAATTTTATAATTTCTATGACGAATAAGTTCGTCATAAAATACTATACATTTGGAGATGAAAATTATTTCCGTAGTAAATAGAACTCCATTTAGTGACGAAACACTAAATCGCCTCTGTATACATTTAGTGACCCATGATTTAGGTACGATTGATTGACAAATTATTTTTCGTCTCAAAATGTTTTTTGTGACAAAATATGAGGTTTTAGAGACAAAATTGTTCGTCGCTAATACTCAAATTTGTTGTAGTACTCATCTAAAAAATACTTAACTCATAGGGTTTATGCTTTAATATAAACTTGAAAATCTCTACTCAAGGATCTCTATGAATAACATATAACAATTCAATTATTAGGAATTGAATATTAAAAAGAATCAACAGCTGAAGAACTCAAAATCAACTAATCTCAAGAATACTTAAATCTACGAATAAAACCCTAGATTACTCGTTGTCTGAATTGATAGTAGATGTAGTGTCTGAGGACGAACTAGACAAACACTATGATAGCCTTACATACCTGAAAAAAGGAAGTTCTTTGGTGAAATCGTCGAAACTCGAAGAACGCTTGAACCCTAGCTTTTTTCCTCTTGGAACCTTGCTCTAATGTCTTGAAGTGTTATTGAACGTAAAAGAATTGAATAACACTTTCTAAGCCCTTAATTAGGTGTAAATTATCATGGTTTAGGCATAAAATAGGGGTTAAAATGACGTAGTTTAAGTACCAAACGCATAGGGGAAAGACCAAAATGACCCCAACTTTTAAAACTGAAAAGATGCCTTAAAAGGGAGGTTTCATAGACCGTTAAAACCTTCACGGTCCATGGAACACTTCAATGGCCGTCTAGCTAGTTGTCAAGTTTCACCTTCCCGACAGTGCTTCACTAAGACAAGCATAATATTCTACTCTCAAAATCGAAATGAGAACAAGTTTGTGTCTTTGGAATGAGGACTCATAGTTTAAAACCTCGGATCTCATAATGGAGAAAATCGTAGTTCTTTCAGAAAACTGGTGCAGTACCAACGGAACCACCCATGGACCGTAGTTAGAACCACAGACCGTAGGTGGGTTCCGTCGTTCGAAGGCCTAGAGAACTAGTCTCTGAAACCATCAATGGTCGACTAGGATGGTCTGTGGTCTGACCAACAGACTGTAGGTCAGATCGTCGATGGAGAACTACAGTTATTTGGAAAAAAAGAGTCGTTGGGTCAACTTCAAACGGTCACATCTTTTAGTACAAAATGAATTAGGTGGACCATGACATATCATATTAAGGATAATTGAATCCTCTTTCCAACGCCCTCGAGTTTGCTAAAATCTACACTTGGAGTAAAACGTTATGCTCGTTTTAGTGAAGCCCTGTCAGGCAGGCCATGAACCACGACCCAGTTGATGGGCACTGGTTCAAATGACGGTCTGTCAGTCCCGTAGTAGATGTCACTTTGTCAGATTTAAGTCAGGATCATTTTGGTCATTCTACCTATGCATTAGGCACTTAAACTATGTCGTTTGATGCCTTACCTAGGTCATTTTACTGAGTTTATGCCTAATAATATTGTCAGACATACCCAGAACCCTCATTCTCCAAATATCATCCAATTTAGAACAAAAAGAAAAAAAGAGGAGCCAGTTTCTTTCAAGAACAAGCAACAATGTTCTTCAAAGTTCAACCCCGAAATCCAATGGATATCTCTGTAGATTTCCTCACCAGGTATGTGGGATTTCACTAGTGGGTTCCTTTCACCTATTAAGTCCCTAGAATTCAGTTATTTCTTCAGATTCTCATAAATTGTTCAGATCTAAGGTTTTTAGATTTTCAAGATTTATTTTGATTACGGTTCCTTTGATCTAAATAAACTTGCTTCTTGATAATTTAGTAAAAGTCCTTGCATAGAACACAAAACCCTAGCTTGTGTAAATTTATCCTAGTTCATGAATTATACTTGCTAGGTCAGTTAAACAGAAAATCATGCTACAAAATTTCTAATGTCACATTCTCAGTATATAATTGTTGCATTCTCAGTTAGTATGTTAGTGTTTTGAGCTATTGAGTATTTAGTGCATTTTAGCTTCATATGTTTTCAGTTTGGAGTAGGCTTAGCATCGAGTTGGACTAGGGTTCAACATACTCTCATAGTCCCAGAACTACGTGCCCATGTAGGATTATAAGTCCCCTCTATTGGGCATCAGTATTATTGATCACGCCACATTCATGCCTTTATACCCCTGACAATGTATATTGAGTCCTCTCAATGGGACCTATACATCAGACTCCAAATTTAGCTCACGTGGTTTATGTTAATTAATAGTAGCTCCCACAGTCAGGCTGTTAGTGCATTGACCAGGATTTTAGTATATATATTTCAGTATTCAGTTCAACATGTACCTTCATGATTAGTACTTGGTCATTGCATTCAATTAGTTCTTTTCATTTATACTTTAGTACATATCTATATCTTTGTTCATATTATATCATTGCTTAGTTATGTATTGTTCCGCCTATATACTTTATTCAGCTTAGTATCTATATCTTGCATGCTCAGTACATTCCAAGTACTAACTCATACTTTGCGGTACATCATTTCATGATGTAAGTTCAGGT
This sequence comes from Solanum chiquidenum, assembly GCA_029582725.1. Classification (NCBI taxonomy): domain Eukaryota; kingdom Viridiplantae; phylum Streptophyta; class Magnoliopsida; order Solanales; family Solanaceae; genus Solanum; species Solanum chiquidenum. The sequence continues at coordinate 31,890 of JAJOOS010009320.1, forward strand.
ACTCAGCATCCAGATCACGCATAGATCGATTCTCGGTCCGCATTCAACAACTTCAGTGGTGAGTCCTTATAATCCGAGGACAATAGAATTACTTTCATTTTAGTCATTATTTTTAGTTTCAGTCTTGTTAGAGTTAGCTAAGGGCATGTTCCAACGACTCAATTCAGTTAGAAGCTTTTCAGACATAGTAGTAGATCCAGCTTGAAGTGTTAAGTGGTTTTTTCAGTTATCACTAAACTATTATGGTTTCATATTTACATTTAAACTATTTGGGTTTTGTCCCCACTCCAGATATTTATTGATTTAGCTTCCTCATAGTTCATGATTTACTTAGTTATTTTCAGTATGCTTATGATATGCCAAACTCAGGGTTATCATGGGGTCACTCGTGATCCTAGGTCCCGTGTTACATCAAGTGGGTAGCCTCGGGGAATGATACAAAGAACTTTATTTTAATAGGTCATGGGCTACCTAATTCATTCTGTATTAATAGATCTGATCTTTTGAAGTTGACCTTAAACTTAAAAAATGATGGGTGACTTGTACGGACCCCTAAATAGACCGTACAAGTCACCACGGTCCCTCTAAGGTCTCGTCTAGGTGACTCAAACCTTGGAAGGTCATCCACCATCCCTTAAATGGGCCGTGGACCCCTAAACGGGCCATGTAGGGTGTCATAAAGGGTTCATGGTCCATTTTGAGTCCTTAGACTTGCCTGTTACCCCTCTTTAGTCCTTTTCAATGCCTGAGGTGTTACAAGACTATTGGCTAATATATGAAAATATCTAGCCACTGATCTTTCCTCGACACTAATAGCGAAAAGTCATCCCATACAAAAAGTCTTCCTACTAAAAACATCAGCCACCAGAATGGCCTTCCCTGGATGATACAAGATAGTAATGTCATAGTGTTTCTATAGCTGAAGCCATTGTGCTGCCTCATGTTCAGATCTCTCTGAATGAAGATATATTGAAGCTCCGATGATGTGTGAAAACCTCATAATGAACTCCATACAGATAATGTCACCCTATCTTAAGCACTAACACTATGGCTCCCAACTCTAAATCATGGGTAGGGTAGTTTCTCTCATGGGCCTTCAACTGCCTAGAAGTGTAGGCAATCACCTTATCCTTCTTCATCAAAACACCGCCTAACCCGACACGAGAAATATTGTAATATACAGTTAAATCCACACCTTTCTTGGGTAAAGTCAAACATGAGCCAACATCAACAAGGTCTTGAGCTTTTGAAAGCCCTTCTCACACTCATCAGAAAATGAAAAATTCACTCTATAACGAGTAAATCTAGTTAAGGAAGATGCAATAGTACAGAAGCTCTAAAAAATAGTTCGTAATAGCCCGCAAGTCCCACAAAACTCTGCATCTCAGTAACTGATGTAGGTCTAGTCCAACCCCTCACTTCCTCAATCTTGGTTGGATCAACCCGAATACCCTCCTTGGACACCACGTGTCACAAAAATGCCACAAAATAGATCCAAGACATGCAGTCGAGAACTTTGCATAACGCTTTTGTTCCCTCAATCTCTCGAGTACAATCCTCAAATGATGATCGTGATACTACTTAGCTTGGAGTACACCAAGAGATCATCAATCAACACTATCACAAAGGTATCTAGATAATGTCAAAAAACCGTGTTCATCAACTCCATGAACGTTGCAGGGGCATTAGTCAAACCAAACGATATCACAAGAAACTCATAGTTACCATAATGAGTCCTGAAAGTTATCTGAGGGATACACGATGCCCTAACCTTCAGCTAATGATAACCGGATCTTAAGTCATTCTTAGAGAACATAGATGCACCCTGATGCTGATCAAACATATCATCAATACGAGGAATATGATACTTGTTCTTCACTATCACTTTGTTCTACTATTGATAATCAATACAAATCCTCATGGATCTATCTTTCTTCCTCACAAACAACACAACATCACTCCATGGAGAAACACTAGGGCGAATAAACCTCTTACTCAATAAATCCTATAACTAATCCTTCAATTCCTTCAACTCAGCTGGATCTAAACAATAAAGAGGAAAGAATATGGGCTTGGTGCCTGACTCAAGTCAAAAGCAAAGTCAATATCCTTATCTGAAGAACACTTGAAAGATTAGTAAAAGATACATCTGTAAATCTGGAACCATGGTTACAGAATCCATAGGAGGTGGCTCGCACTAGTATCTCAAATCAAAGATAAGAAGGACAAACACCCTCTATCAACCAATCTCTCAGCTCTAATAAAGGATATAACTTGCCAGGCGAAGAACCACTAGCACCCGTCCACTCAACACTCGGGACACTAGGCATCGCTAAGGCCACAGTCTTAGCATAACAGTCAAGGATAGCATTGTGCAGATAAAGCCAATCCATACCAAAGATAATATCAAAGTATACCATTCCTATAATGATCATGTCTACCCAAGTATCATACCCAATCAAAGAAATAAGATAGGATAGATAAACTCGATCTACCACTAAGGATTCACCCGCTGGTGTAAAAACACGAATAGGCACAAACATGTAATCAAACAACATATCAAACCCAACAACAAAATAGGTAGACACATGTGAGACAGTAGAACCTAGATCAAACATTATAGATGTAGGTTGATGGCAAACTAGGATGATACTTATGATCACAACATCAGAAGTCTCAGCTATAGGCTTCCCTGGAAAAGCATAACAATAGACATCTCGGTCTCCTGCACTTTGAGTAGAACCTCTACCTCTACCCTATGAAGCTTGAGTACCGCTACAAGTAGTCCTACCACCTCAATGGCTCGAGGGGCTGAATCCCTAACTAGAGCAGCTGAATATGGATGGTTCAATCCTGAATGAGTTTGTAAAGGAAACTGACGCATCATATGACCTGGATCCCTATAAATAAAGCAAGATCTCGGCACAAATAACTGCTGCTGCAAACAAAACAAAGTACCATGGTCACCTCGGCTAGAATAATATGATCATCGGGTTGACTGTCCACTCTCAGCTACTAGAATAGAAACATGAACCAGCCCATGACGCTGGAAGGAACCACTACCTCTATATGAACCTGTACCTCTAGATGAGGCATAAGAAAATTGATTAGAAGAACGAGCCCTCTTGTGCTCTCCAAAAATCTCTAAATCCATCAACTCCGCCTCCTTGGAAGTGCTCACAATGGACTAGATGGAAGGCCCCTCTATAGCTTCCCTGAACACATAAGATCTGACGGAGAAAGTCAATCCTCTCACAAACCAGCTAACTCTGTCTGCCTCATATGGTAGAATAGTCGTAGAATGCCTAGAAATCTCAAAGAAAAAGGCCTCATACTTGGTTACAGACAAACTACCCTGAACCAAGCTCTCAAATCTTAGACGACCCTCTTGTCTCACGCTCCACGGAATGAAGCAGTCCTAGAAAGCACTAGAAAACACATCCCACTCTACTGGAGGAGATCCAATTGGTCTAGACCTCACAAAAGTCCTCCACCACTCTCTAGCGTGACCACGAAGTTGAGGGAAACAAACCAAACACCACGAGAATCCACCATACCTACAACCTCAAGCATCTTATGGCACAAAGTCAAGAACTCATGATCATCCTCACTCATACCACCCTGAAACCAGGGTTGTTTCATCTTTTAAAACCTCTCATAATACTGGTGATCAACAACTATCAAGATAACCTCAGGAGAAATCGTGCACCAACACCCGGTGCAGGAACCATCGGTTACTGGCCCACCTGAACATAAACCCCTGGCATTTGCTGTTGACTTGGGGTCTATACCTCCAGAGAAAGGTTCTGTATAACACAAAGCATCCTTAACAAAGTCACCTAAAACAACAAATCTCCAAACTCAGGAGGAACCTGATCCTCATCAAACTGAACCTATGGCTCAAGAGAAGCCTCTCTAGCTTTACCTCGAACTGGTGCCTCCCCACGAGCACGACCTCTATCCGGTGCTACTCTATGATCACCACCTCTATATCAGGCTGTACCTCTACCCGTAACTGGGGTCGCCATAACCGCCGGGCTTCCTTCCCTCTACCTCTAGAAATAGAAGCTCTGGTCCTAGACATCTGCTAAAACAACACGTGACAACTCCGCACTAGTGAAGGTAACCACGCATGACAATAAAGGATGAAAAAAAGGGTGAGTACCAACAACACGGTACCCAACAAGCAACCTACTAAACAAAGGAGCTAGCTAGAAATCAAATCCCCTTTACATTCCAGGTGAACCTTCTCAAATACAACCTACACAAAAATCATCCCAACCTAGCAACTCTCATATACACAACTCACATGCCAACTATTCACAGTTCAACAATTAACAAATCAAATAAGTCAATCTCAATGACAAGTAGCTTAGTCACACATAACAAGCACATCAATTACTATTCACCAATGAGTCACGCATAAGCATCAGGTGTATCAAGTCACAATGATCATCACTAGCCTGAATGATTTCCCACCAGCCTTAACATTCACCGACAAATTCCTTGGTACAATAAAACTCACTGGCAATGACCTCGGCGTCATAACACTTGCCAGCAAAGACCTCGGCATAATAACGCTCGCTGTAAAAGACCTCGACATAATAACGCTGGCAGACAAAGACCTCAGCAGCAGAACACTCGCCGACAAATATCTCAGCATCACAAGACTCGCCGCCAAGGACCTCGGCTTAATGACTCATTGCATGTCTCATCACTGCGTTCAATGATCAAAACACACAAGTAATACCACACCATATAGAAGAGATAACAATTTGCACAATTCAGGTCGACATTCATACTTTTAAGCGTTTCATCAATCAATCAATAGGGGTTACATTAAGGAAACTCACATCATCATGTTCAACACATAGCCTTTTTTCATTTTAACCCCTTTCTATTCACTTAGATATAAGAAGTGGACAATTAAACCCTTCACCTCATTCCCTTTACTCCCAACATGAAATCAACAAAGGAAGCATATTAATTGAACTAGAATGCAAGGTTTAGAAAGCCATTTTCCTCAAATCAATCAACCACTACTCCAATAGTTGATTTTTCACCTTCTGAATCACTTCTGAAGCCACACAATCTATAAATAAGCAAGTATTCACAATAAAGTTCTTGAAATAACAATACTCACACTAATTCTCTTGAAAGGTGGGTCAACCAACACAAAACCCAAATCCTAAAATAAGGTTTGAATAAGGAAAAACATTATTTGAAAACATTACTCAAGGTTTTAGGAACTCATTAGGGAAAATCATTTCAAAATAAAATTAAAAAATAAGTTTCATAACTCACTTTTACTTTAAAACTCAAGTTCATGAAGAACTCCCAATTTATCAACCCATAATCTTGATTTAAACTCATAAGTTCAATGATAATAATGGGTAATTGAAGATTTAGAGTTAAGAATCGTTACCCAAAAGATTTTACTCGAAATCCTTGTCCAAATCGCCTCCCCAAAGCTTCCTAAACTCAAAAAATGGTGAAATGGGGGCTGAAACCTCAATTTTAGAAAACATTCAACCCAGGTCACATATGCTCATTGCAATCGCGACCCAGGGTAACACGATCGCAATGTCACGTAGTTAACTCACGGGATTTGTTCTGAACCCCATAAACACAAACTACATATGCAAATTGATTATACTCGGCATTCCAAAGTCAATGGAACTATCGAAACATGAATCTAAGGTCTCCTTGAACCAACATCAGTGAAAACTATAAGAAACTAACTCAACGCCTAACAAGGCTATAACAAAATCGGGACCTCTAAAAAGTCAACCAAAACCTCACCTAGATTTAAAATCATCGCGCAAATCCAACATAACTCTCGAAATCTTAATCCGACATCGAAACCCCAAATTTTGACCAAAGTCAACCCAAAGGCTAAATTTCCACAATTTCACAACTTAGGACCTCAAATCCTCAAAAAGACTCGGAAACTAAAATTGATGACTCTCACAAATCATATTTCACATTTTTGGACTAATGGATACAACGGAAGTTCAAAAATATCAGCCTTGAGGATTTCCGCAAACAAATGAAATACTATTAGAATCTACGAATGACTTGTGCGCGATATCAAATATTTTTGGATTTTTTTGTATAGTTATAGTGATTGAGGGCAATTATAATATTCAGACAATGATACACTCTTTCTTTATGGGTTGTATGGATCGATACGACACATCTATGCTCTGTAAGTTAGAGGAAAATCACAAATTATTAGTGCAAGAACAACAACAACAATGGAGAACGTCAAATTATTAATGCAACAATAACAACAATGGAAGAATGTTCAGATTTATACTCTTGTTATATAACTTATTTTGGAATTGAAGAGAATGAATGAGCATACGATATGTCTTAATATTACAATTCTTGGTGTAGTACATATGGTTTATATCTATTCTTTCTATATCTATTGAATTGGTCAATTTATCTTTATATGTTGTTTTGGAACTTAATTATAGTGACAATACTTGATTAAAATAAAGTATTATCACGCATGAGATGCATTATATTTGATGGATGGGTATTATCTATGGAAAACCAAAAATACCCTTGTACAATTCAAAAAAGCTTAAAAATACCCCTCATCCACCTATTGGGCTAAAAATACTCCTCAGTCAACCTTTTAGGTCAACTATTACCCTTTAAACTAACAACCTTATAATTTTTAATTATTAATTATTATATGACGTCTTTCTATTGGATAAAGTTAAATTTCAACCCACCAAACTTTCTCCTTCCCCACCCGACCCATACTGACATCCTTTGACCCAAACCCAATTAAAAGATCCATCAAAAATAAAAAAAAGATTGAATTATCTCTTCTCCCTCTAAACCTAATATCCTATTTTTCTTCTCCCCCTTTTCTTATTAAGAGATTTCAAGATCAATTTCACCCAAAAATAACTATTACTTTGTCTTAAGTAATTTTTCTGTATTTATAACATGGATATGTATAAACTTTTAAGCACATTGTGCCATTATTTTAAAAATTGATGTGTATAAGTTAAAAGTAAGAGAAAATGCTATCAAAATTTGAAGTTTGGGAACTATGAAGAAATTTTGTGCATCTGATTTTTTTTTTTTTAATTATAATGTGAATTTTACATGGGAAGTTATTGCTAGTTTTAATCATTTTACACTTTTAGTGGGCAAACATGTGAATGTTTCAACTTCAATAGACGATTGAATCTTTCAACTTCAATAAAACATTGCATTAAAAATCTGATTATTTTGGGTGAAATTGATCTTGACATCGCTTAATAAGAAAAGGGGAAGAAGAAAAATAGGATATTAGGTTTAGGGGAAGAAGAGATGATTCAATTTTTTTAATTTTTGATGGATCTTTTAAAGCAACTTTCACATGTAGAAAACATAAAAATCATATTTGTATGTTATAGCTATAGTTTGTATAATTGTGCTCCGTAGTAAACTTTATGTTTGCTATGGAGCATCAGATTGTATAACTCGCTAGCAGGAGCTTCAGATTTGTATAATTTCGCTGGCAAGCCTTTTGTATAAATCGATGGCAACCTCTTATTTGTATAAATCGTTGGCAGCCTCTCAATTCAATTTTATGTGTTTGTATATCGGCATAAAATTTGAATTTGTATACAATTGAATCGAAATAAAACATTTATATCAAATCTCTCTCTCTCTCGCATTATACAACACAAATTATACATTGTAATTTGTATAATTTGTGTTTGTATAAAGCGAGAAAGAGAGAAAGGCAAAAGAGAGCTGAGTAGGGGAATATATGTATTTGTATAATTATAAGTGTATATGTCACGACCCAACCGACCGAGCCGTGCGGGCACCCACTCTAACACCAAAGTAGGAAAACCCTCATATACCAATAGTTAAAACATGCGGAAAATTAACGAAAAATAGAGATAAATGAACTCATAGTGTTTTTATAAATGAAAACCTTCTTTATAAATTTGGGTCAAGACTTGTAAAGTAATTAACACCTCCGAGGATCTAGTCTAAACAGACACAAGAGCTACTAAGAGTACAACATGACATAATAATGAAAAGACACTGCTCCCACCATGCGGAAGGAAAAGTAGAAGCTACTGGAGAATTCTTCGTCTTCATCTAATGAAACATCACTAATTTGCGTCCAGACTATGCCAAAAAGGCATAGCAAGAGTAATATCATTAAAAATCCACACGTACTAGTAGGCATCATCATCGGTCAACCCGATGCCCACCGCATAACATAATAAAACAACTAGAAAGAATATGCGATTAACCACTCGCTTCTCCACCTTTACCCTCTTTGGAATACCACCAAATTACACTAGCACCCTTACTACTAACCACCTTTTCAGTCAACCTACTTACTAGGTTCTTTATCTTAGCCTAACCATCCTAACGTTCAGTTTCACAATTCTCAAATATCATAGTTATATCAAGTCATTGGTCCTCTCATGGAACCCAAACCCAAACTGTTAGCATACTGGAACGTGGTACCTGATCCAATGATTATGCCAGAACGTGGCAACCGATCCTATAATTATGCTGGAATGTGGAAACCGATCTAATATTTATGTCGTAATGTGGCAACCAATCCAAGTTAGTGTGTCAGAACTCAACACCTGATCCATTCAACAAGCCACAATCACAACCACAAGTACATTCTTATAATCATAAAATCAAGCCGTGATTCATGGCATTCATCATAAGTCTATCTCATTACAAATAGAATAACCAATAATGCAACATTGCATACATACACGTATTATAATGAAGCAAAAAACAATATATATCACACAATCATGAAATCACAACCATCACAATGAAATATTCAACGACATATATCACTTAACAATAATTTGACCAACTTAGCCCTAGTTCATCACCTAAGGCTTCTTTCTATGATTAAATCCTCTTTTGTTCGGTGCACGAAGGCCTACGCATAAATCCTACCATTGATTTACATTATATTATGTAGTGAGCACAAATTTATAACTACTGAATTAACAAAACCTAGCCTACCGAGGCGCTAAGAAGCTGCATAGAGTTTTTGGATTCGATTCTTGTTTCTGGACTTCGTGACAGTGATCTTGACAAGAAATCTGCCATCCACCGCGCTTCTTACGCTAGAAATCTCCGTCTCCTTCCTTCCCAAGCTTAGAGAAGCTTTTTAGGGGTTTCTAGGGTTGTTTACGTCTAAATTAGGTATTTTAGGAAGAAGGAGAAAATAAGATTATATTTCTTGTTATTTACATTCTATCTCGCCTATCCCGCTCTGGTGCCAACTTACCCCGCTGTGGCACCGCCGCCCTAGCGGCATCTGGACCGCCCTGGTCGGACAGTGGCCAAGAAATTTCCCAAATTTTTGCTTTTCCTAAATAACAACGGTTCGGGTCGTTACAATAGATACGAATTTACCCCTCATTCATCCCCAAACGATTAGTGCATGGGTTATCACACGCCCTATCTCGGGTTACTTCTAACTAAAGGATTGGTCCATTATGATAACCACGATGGGTGTTGACTCATCCCAATCGAAACACAAACGATGCTATATTTAAGGGGTGGGTTAGGAATTTTCAGGCAACACACAAAGAAACGAACTCATGCAAAATACCTAGACTGACCCTGCCAGGGAGACAACCCTTCCGCTAAGATGGGAGATCAGGAAATAGAGCATAGGGGGTTAGAGGGAAAGTTCATTTTCCCCTATTTGTTCCAACTCTCCAAGAAAATTCCAACAACCCTCTCGATTGCTTCGCTCTGAACGTCAAAATTCAGGTAATAATCTTGTTTCTTACACTCTTTACTTCATTATTTACTTAACTATGAATGCATGACACTAATTGACTGATTAGGAATGCCTTAGGGTGGTTATTTAAAACTTTGAATACAGGTTGCTTAATTTGCTAGAAAAATGTAGCATGGATCCTCCCCTTACGTCCCCAACGTCTCCATAACATACATGGCGTAAGGATTTTGTAGAATTTGTTTGAATCAGTACCAAAATGATTGGGGGAAGTTGAAGGGTTCCTCGATAAGAAACTCAGATTTGGGCACTGTTTAGCGGTTTATTTGCTAATATGACTGCATATTTAGGTTCTAGGGTAGTTAATATACTTTGATTTGGTAAAATTCTATCAAAAACATGGATTTTGGGGTGAAGAGGCGCCATGATCGCACCTGGTGTTCGTCCCAGATGAAGGCCGCTCTGGCGACCTTCATCCCGCTGTGGCGGCCTCCATCATCCCACTTTAGCGAGATTTTGGCCGCTGTGGTGGGATGAACCAGAGCAGTAGCCTGCACCCCTTTTTGATAGAAAATTTCTCCCTTCCCTTTTTAACCAGTCTTTGACTAATTCCCCTGGTGTTCTAACGTGCTTATTAACTTTTTGCAGGCTCTCTAAATGAGGAAAATTTTCCTTTTGTCTGATTTCTTGACGCTGCTAGTCGAGAGAGATCTCATGATTTTTGGAACAACAAGTTCTGTTGCGAGAGGGGCTTCGTATTCCTCAAGCTGGAGGAGAAAGAGCCAGCCTTCTATGCTCACCTGATAGAGTTTGGGTGGGATCCATTGATCGAGGCTCCCCTTGTCGCATGTGCTTATTGGGTGAGGGATTTCTACACTATCCTGACCACCCTCCGCTGGGACGATCCTCACCCCATCATCCGCATCCGGGAAGTTGATATCCTCCTGAATGCCACTACCTTAAATAAAGTACTAGAGTTTCCCAAGGCTTCTAATGTTGTATACGAGGCTAAGTTGAGGGAGATGGATATGAGCTGGCTGAGGTACACATTGTGGAGCCTGCACGCCAGGACAAGGTCTATTGTCCTACTGCTGAGGGGATTACTAGTGCGGACTGGTCACCGGATGCTAAGATGTGGCTTTACTTGGTCACTAGGAGGATTCGCCCATCGGGCAATTGCATAGATGTGACATTTCCTCAGGCCTTGGTGGTGGCATGCGCGGTGCAGGGCATTGAGCTGAATGTGGGGGCGCATATCATCTCAGAGTGGAAGATGTTCTATCGGGGTAACAAGAAGGCTTTCTTCCTGTCCAAACTTATCAATGCGTTGTGCAAGAAGGCGGGGGTGCCCCTCCTAGATACTGATGAGGTACTCCTTATGGATCTCCCCTTTCACTCTATTTTGGTTAGACAGGGCTATATTTCTCGGAGCAAGAGAAGGAGGACGGACAGGGCCAACAGAAGTCAGGCAACCGCGGAGTCGGATGACGAGGGAAGCGACGATACTCGTCCCACCGGGTCCCAACCCCCATTTTCAGGTGCACAGGTGGAGGAGAACTTGATAGCTGTCTGGAGGAGATTGGAGCGCCCTATTGCTGACACCACTCTAGTTCCCCTAGCACGGCCCTAGAGCTTGAGATGCTTCATCGCGAGCTACATCAGGAGGTGAGGAAGGCCCTAGAGACGGACCATCTGTTGGTCTGAATATGGAAGTGGTGAAGATCATATTCACTTGCGTCACCCCCAGATAGCAGATTCCCATAGTCGATAAGGGAGATTTCCGGCAATTCTCTTGCCAGGAGGAGGCTATGACAGGCCTGGTGCGCCCGGAGGATCTAGACTTCGACAATGACACCTCCCAGTCCCAGGGTTCTTGACTTGTTTCTCGTTCTTCTTGGGTTGTAATTTAGGACAAAACTTTGCCTTTATCTTTTCGCCTTTCTTATGTTTTTGTAGCACGTGGATGCTGGTGTTTCGGTTGTTTCCGCAGTACATTGTTAATTACTAAGTTTTATAAACTAGTCTCGATTGCTGAACACTGATTGGATTGCAGGGATTAGTTCGGGTATGATTCGGGGTCCATAATTGTGAGTAGGGAAAAAAAAGGAGATAGGGCTGAGGTTCTGCCTCGCCCTATCCCGCTCTGGCGGGAGAAATCCTGCACTAGCAGTTTCACCTTGACGGAAATATCCATCCCCAGCGACCCTGACGGAGACAGAACCCCTGTCAATAATTCTTTTGGGGTTCTTCTCCTTTCTAAACCCCCTTAGATTCCCCGGCTATAACTAGGCATTTCAAATAATCAATCCCCTTAGCTAGGATAACTGTTGCCTACCCGGAGTCAACCCAACGATACTCGCTCCAAAATCCATTTACGTTACTTCAACACTACAACATCCTCGTTCCCAGGATACACCGAGATATTCACATGATTATTAGTTGGTCGCAACGCACATCCAGATTCCATTTTACGAATCACCTTGTAAATTATCTAGACCCTCGCACCAACTTAGTTTTGACTTTATTCTCACGATGAGTTTCACGATACTCAAGAAGTTACAACTTGCAAAATTTAAATGATCCACCGAGCATATCACACATAACAAAGTTCAGACACACATTTACCGTGCATCCAATCATATCATCACATTCCAGCAAAACGACTTTCACATTCACATTTTATTTAGAAATAAGAAGCATACATTCACAGTTTTAAGTTATACTCACAGAGAAGTCGAAATTCTTAATTAGTTACTTTGCTCCATGGATGACCATTACTGATCATCCATGTATTTACACCGCCCCTAGGGCTAGATACCAATTGGAACCTTCTCAGTTTTAATTTGCTTTGCTTGTATCCCTTCGACTGTGACTACGACATCTGGTTCACTTTGATGAGATACCAATTGGAATCGGGAGATACCAATTGTACCCAACTCATACCACAAGCGACACTCGCACGACGGAGAGAAAAGATAAGACAACTTCCTAGAATGCTTCCTAGCTTCCTGAGGATTAGATGTGGACGTCAAGACACCCATCTACAGGAGTCTAATCCACATTTGCTCTTGTACGGGGAGGACGGTAACCTGGGCTCTCATACCAATTTGTCACGACCCAACCCACCGGGCCGTGCGGGCACCCACTCTAACATCTAAGTAGGAGAACCCTCATATCCCAATAGTTAAAACATGCAGAAAATTAACGAAAAATGGAGATAAACGAAATCACAGTGATTTTATAAATGAAAACCTTCTTAATAAATTCGGGTTAAGACTTGTAAAGTAATTAACACCCCCAAGGATCTAGTCTAAACAGGCACAAGAGCTACTAAGAGTACAACATGACATAATAATGAAAAGACACAGCCCACCATGCGGAAGGAAAAGTAGAAGATGTTGGAGAATTCTTCGTCTTCATCTAATGAAACAACACCAACCTGCATCCAGACTATGCCAAAAAGGCACAACAAGAGTAATATTAGTAGAAAACCACACGTACTGGTAGGCATCATCGGTCAACCCAATTCCCACCGCATAACATAAGTAAACAACTAGCAAGAATATGCGATTAACCACTCGCTTCTCCACCTTTACCCTCTCTAGAATACCACCGAATTACACTAGCACCCTTACTACTAACTACCTTTTTGCCTAACCATCCTAATGCATAGAAGAGTCCACGAATACAACTACACGCATTTCGACTAAGCACCCACGACACACTCTTACTTTCTCTTCTATGTTACCCTGCCTTTGCCACATGGCACATTACATCAAGCTTTCTAACTACCAACCACAAATTCCTTCCTCCAAGGTGAAATTCACCTAAGTAATTACATCACGTACACTACCCCACTTCTCGCCATTACAACACGCGGACATCCCTTGCTCTTAATTATTACGACCCTTGAACCCTTGGCCTTCCCAATTCTTTCAACAACGATAAACACAACTAGTTCACCCAACATAAAAGAACAATCAGATATAGGTCCTCATAACCACATAACAACTCCGAGGAATTACAATATCCTTTATCATTACGAACCACGTTCAGTTTCAAAATTCTCAAATATCAGAGTTATATCAAGTCATTGGTCCTCTCATAGAACCCAAACCCAAACTGTTAGCATACCGGAGCGTGGTACCCAATCCAATGATTATGCCGGAACATGGCAACCGATCCCATAATTATGCTGGAACGTGGCAACTTATCTAATATTTATGCCAGAACGTGGCAACCGATCCAAGTTAGTGTGTCGAAACGCAACACCCGATCCATTCAACAAGCCACAATCACAACCAGAACCACAAGCACATTCTCATAATTATAAAATCAAGTTGTGATTCATGGCATTCATCATAAGTCTATCTCATTACAAATAGCATGACCAATAATGCAACATTGCGTACATACATGTATTATAATGAAGTAAGAACAACATATATCACACAGTCATGAAATCACAACCATCACAATAAAGTATTCATTGACATATATCACTTAACAATAATTGGACCAACTTAGCACTAGTTCATCACCTAAGGCTTTTTCCTATGATTAAATCCTCTTTTGTTCGATGCACGAAGGCCTATGCACAAATCCTACCATTGATTTACATTATATTACGCAGTGAGCACAAATTTATAACTACTTAATTAATAAAATCTAGCCTACCTGGGCGCCAAGCAGTTGCATGGAGTTTTTTTTTTCGTTTCTTGTTTTCGAACTTTGTGACGGTGATCTTGACTGGAAATCCAACATCCACCGCACTCCTTAAGCTAGAAATCTCCTTCTCCTTCCTTTCCAAGCTTAGATCAGCCTTTTGGGGGTTTCTAGGGTGATTTACGTCTAAATTAGGTATTTTAGGAAGAAGGAGAAAATAAGATTTCGCGTTATTTACATTCTGTTTCGCCTATCCCGCTCTGGCGCCAGCTTACCCCACCTTGGCGCTGCCGCCCTAGCAGCATCTGGCCCGCCCTAGCGGGACAGTGGCCTCGAAATTTCCTTAATTTTTGGTTTTCCTAAATAACAATGATTTGGTCATTATAGTATAGGATGAAAATATTTGTATTCATATTTGTATATGCAGTTTTCTCTCGCTTTATACAAACAGAAACACATTTTATACATTTATGTTTGTATAAAAGTGAGAGGGCGAAGGAGAGACTAGCGAGCGAGAAACCTAGGGAGAGAGGCAAATGGCAATTGTTTGCTATGTGTTACAATTAAATCAAACTATGGTTATAACATTTAATTTGAATTAATAGTGTCCTATTTTATACAATTTTCCCATCTTTTAATTGGGTTTGGGTCAAGGGATGTCAATATGGGTCGGGTGGGGGTAGGAGAAAGTTTGGTGGGTTGGAATTTAACTTTATCCAATAGAAAGACGCAATGTAATAATTAATAATAATAATAATTAAAAAATATAAGGCTGTTAGTTTAAAGGGTTATAGTGTACCTAAAAGGTTGATTGAGGGGTATTTTTAGTCCAATAGGTGGATGAGGGGTATTTTTAAACCTTTTTAAATAGTACAGGGGTATTTTTGGCCCTTTTCTGTATTATGTATTTCCATTTGTTGAGTCTAGTCTAAGAAAAAATTGTAACATGGGGTGAGTGGCTTTACTTTTAGTACCTTTTAATACTAGTTAATTATCAGAAACAATCTCTCTACCTCCTAGTGGTAAGGGTTGTGTGCAGTATACTCTCCCCAAACTTCAATGGGTATGAATTTGTTGTTCCGTGAAATGTCATAGTTCAACGTGTGTAATTTTATATAAAAGGATCTAGAAAATAAAATAATGGACCGAACACTTCAGAATTTTCAGAATTTGGTCGTGTTGGCCATGTAGCAATACCAAAATGAACATAAGCTGAAGCAATTGAATGAAACAAGGCTGCAATTTGTAACTCTTGGTTGAGCTCTAAAATTTGCCTTCTTTATCTTTTAATATGAGTTTTAGTTGACAATTTAGAATTTAAGTATTGTATATTTATCATCTTTGTTATAACTCATTTTGTTAGTTGACGATTCAAAAGTCACTAAGTTATTGTCTGTAATTTTAGGAGCCTTTTACGTTTACAGTTTACTTGCATTAGGAGTCCTAATTTAGCTGAAGTTAGTCAATTAACAGGTCATGGGATAGTGTCCTATTTTCTCTCTTAGTTTGTTGTTTTCCAAGAACTATTTAAAGTCTTGTACGCTGGTTTCCTGAAGTAATAAGGAGCACTCAAGTTTCTCTCTACTTCTCCTCTTATTATATTGTCTTTGTTTATCTCTTGTGCCAACACATTTCAATCCCCAATGTATTAATTTTCTTCCTCTGTCAACTTGAAAAGTATCACTTTTGCATGCTCTGCTTAAGAATGTAGAGATTAATTCTTTTGCTTGTTGTTTGTTTGAACCAATTTGTAGATTAATCCATTAATGTTGACTTAAAAGGTACACATCAAAAGTGCCTAATTTTATCATCATATTAATATGGAGAAGGATTGAAATTTATAGTATTTTTATATACTTTTTTGAATATCTAAATCGTACATTAAAAATATTGGATTTTCTAATTAAAATAAGCTCAAAAAATAAATCAAATTGACTCTTGTAAAGCAAATTGTGAAAAAAAAGAGACAGAGGAAGTATACACCTTATCATTGGAAATTTAGAAACTTCTTTTCTTTTTTGATAACTATTGGAGGACAAAATAAATATCGTGGATGAAATGAGCGGAGGTATAAATTATTTTCACACTATAGGGAGAATTAATACAAATGTTAGAAATTTTTATGTAATTTGGTAGTTTTCCTATAATTTTTATTTAAACATTAATTCAACTTTATCAACCAATAAATTTAATGGTTGACATATCATGAATTTGATATTTGTTCCTCTATTTGATTATAAAGACTATTTTATTTTTAAAAGTTCAAACCATTATTGATTATTCCTCATCTTCCGCATAAATCAGTGTTCAACCTTATAGCATGTCAGGTCAAGAGTTCGCTTGGGGCCATTACTAATTCCTAATGATGATCACGTTTAGGGTGCAGACTTGAATTGTGACACCAACATTCTTAGAAAAATACCAAATTATTTATTAAAAAATATAATGCAAATCGTAGAGGTACAAATAATACAAAAAAGTAAAACTCTAATTTGATATTTCTAGTTTGGAACCCTAGTATGTTTAAGTTATTGGTTCTAAATTAATAGTTCATACATATTCATTACATTTTAAAGATAAATATAGAATTTGGACAAAAGTTACTAGATTCGACCAAACCCCTAACTACTATTCTAGCTCAGCCCCTGCAAATAATACAACTAAAAATAACAAATGTTATTAACAACGAATAATAAATTTGCTCCAATTGAGGATACAAACCATAGCTGCAAACTTCATCCAAACAACTTAGTTATGCATGAGTTTAAAGGGCTCTATTTGTTTCGGGAACTAGTTAATTTGAGATTAATTATTATAGGACATGATTGTTATTCCATCCTCAATGTGGAAAAAAATAACACTACAATTACGGACAACTTATCCGGTGATTTTATGCCAAACAAACACGGGATAAATTCATTCTTAAATTAATCCTGTAATTAATTATCTCTTATCCCTCATACCAAACAAGCCCTTAAAGATACTTGTACAAACCCGATGTTTTGAAACTGTTGTTACCTCAAGGTTGCAAGGCAGAATACTCCTAAATAATTTAAGAAAAGTATATTTGTAGGCAGTTTTAAACAATATTAGAAAAGGGGAAAAAGTTTCCAAATTTGTGTCTGTCCTAAACAATATTTGAAAAGGGGAAAACATTTCTAAAAATTGTAGAATTACGGTGTATATTATTAAGAGAGGGACGCAAATTGTGATTGATCACCTTAAACAAATTACTCGTTTCTTAATTATGTCGAGAAGCACCTTGACAAAGGTTTGAAGAAGATGGAGAAGTTGCACAACAGACCCCTACCAAATACAGGAGAAAATAGTGCACCACTGGTTAAGCAAAGAGCATTCTGCCTTTGTTGATGAAGATGAATGCAAAAGTTGCTCCTACTCCTCATCCAAAACAAAGCAACTGCAGTTCAAGTACAAGAACAATGCATAAATCATCACAAAGCATTGCAGTTGCAAAACCAATGTAAAAAGAAACACAGAGCGATAGTGAAGAAGAAATTTAAATTAAGCAAGAGGAAATTTAAGGAAAGGTTAGCAGATCAGAGGGAATCCAAGTGACGGATTGTAATGGTGGACTTTCAACAAATGCCTAAACCTGCTAATGACCCGCGTGTGCCCAAGCGTTGTTGGAATAGGAAAAAGTTTTGAGATTATGATGATTCCACTTGTAAATTTCTCACCATAATTTTTGTTCTTACTTTTTGTCTTGTAATTAGGGAGAGTATCAACATTCGCTTCATTTTTTTTGATTTAATGTGTGGTATACCCTTTCTATATATGAATGATCTTTATAAATCTTGTAAATGCATATACAGAAAGTTCCAATCTTGAATATACAAAAAGCTACTCAATTTACAAAACTTGTAAATGCATACATATAGATGTTCAGGTGAGGTGAGTTTTGAAGATCTATAGCAGGTATCTGATTGTAACACTAATAGATTAAATTGACTAGTTCCATTATTGTTTTCTTTTGGCATAATATCAGTATCATTCAGTAAAGTCAAACAATTGCACTCTTTCTATCTCTGCAAAAAAAAAAATGATGACATTCTTCACAACTGTCTATCTTCACAAGTGTCTATGCTCATTTGTTTTTTTTAATGAGAATAAGAACAAACCTATCTTCCTGGTAATTCTTTTGAAGAGGCAAAAATCAAAACAAGTCAAGCTAGGAACATTCTATATTGTGGTCCCCTGATTAAGCACCTTGTTAGTCACTGAAGCTATACTACATTATGCTTTAAGAGGAGCTTGGACAAATTAGTCTAGAAATTTAAATCAGTTACTCAAAAACATGAATGTGTTCTTTAGTTTAGCTTTAACTGATATCTATGTCTTTGAAGTTTAGGCGTGCATAGGTAAACATTCAACAAAAGGATTTTTTACTTTTTTTTTTAATTTCCACATTGTGTCCAGTACCTGCATTGGAGCCTATTAAATCCTTATTAGCACCAAGATGACCTACATTTGGTGGTAAAACATTTTCTAACAAAGACGACTTCATACCCAGAGGAATCAAACTTAAGATCTCTGAATAAGAAGGAGTAGTTACCATGCAACACCCTGGAAATTTCTAAGTTAAGACTCGAATCACTCTTCATTTGTGAATAATATCATACCGAGTGATTCTTAATTATTATTAGGTGTTAGGGTCAATTTTTTAGTGAGGGAATGAATTTGGATATCAATTAAGGTCACTAGAATTCCGTAGTACAATGTTGAGTTGAAAGCTTTCTTACCAATTGAGTATCAATATGATATTTTAGTTAGAAACTTTAAACAATCATATCTCTTAGAATATAAAGAGTTACGTGATCCTTAGCCTATCAAATTAAAGGTATTTGAATTTTCTTTCCAATGCCACAAATTTTACGTCAGCCGAGTTCCAAGTAGAAAGTTATGACTATTTTAGTAATCTGGTACAGTGCAGTGATGAATTAGCCGACGAGAAAACATTAAAAAGGGTCATTTTTGTATTTTACCTCAAAGAAAATCATAAAAAAATTTCTTGGCTAACTGAAGGCCCAAATAATCACATGTTCTTCTCTTAATCCCCCATTCTCTTCTCTCTCAAACCCTAAGGCAAAACACTAAGGAAAAATCAAAGTAGAATACTTACATTCAAGAGTCTTTCAATCTTTTTAACATTCTTCTTCAAGGTAAGTCTTTCTCCAAGAATTTCATTCTTTCCAACATAACTTTTTTCATAAATTTATGAATCACTAATGAGAATCCTAATTCTTGGCCATAGAGTTTCAAGAAACTAATTCAAGAATCTTAAGAACGGTTTTCTTGATTGTTCTCCTTCAAGCTAGGGTTTCAAGGCATCTAATCAAGTTCTTCTTCAAGATTCTTGAACAACCTTTTTCTTCCAGGTATGTAAGGCTATCATAGTGTTGGACTAGTTCGTCCTCACTTCCTACATTTACTTTCAAATCAGTAAAAGAGTAATCTAGGGTGTTATCCCTAGATTTAATTATTCTTGAGATAAGTTAATTTTGAGTTCTTGCGTTCCTGATTCTTTTTGAAATTATATTCCTAATTATTGAATTTCTATATATTTTGCATTAAGATTATTGAGTTCATTTGTTCATGTCTAAATTTCAGCATGATCCCTATGCATTGAGTATTCTTGAGATATGTAATATTGTTGAATTCTTAGTATTGAGTTTTTTATATTGTTATTGAGATTGTTGAGTTGATTCGTTCATGTCTATATTTCAAAATGAACCCTATTTTGAGTTATAGTTTTGAGAATCTTTTAAAGCCAATATTTGTGTTTTAAAATGAGCTTTTGAGGAAGTAAAGAGGGGTTTGAAAAAGAGTATAAGGGAACTAAGTATTTCCCATATGTTTCATTTTTAGATGAAGAAAGAAAGTATTATTTTGAGAAAAGAAAATCTTTGATTTCTAAATGAGTTTATGAGTTCAGAGATATTTAAGAGAAATTACCTCTTTTAAGAGGATAGTATGAGCAATTATCTCAAACCAGAGAAAAAATATATTTCATATATTTGAGCATGAGTATGTATATTATTGGGAGTATTATTCATCACCGATATGGGGATTAGTTCAGATAACTCAAAATCCTCATAAACCATGTGTTGCCAACATGTGTATATGATCATACTTTTTAGATAAATCCTTATTTCTTAGTGGATGCACGTAGTTGAGAGGTTATATACCCGACATGGTATATGACAGTTCTAGCAATGTGGGTGAGATGTGTATCATCGCATAACTAATAGTGATGGTTGTCGGTTAGAGAATCTCCCAAATAGAGTAAAAAGTGGTTTTTTATTATATCACTTACTATGTTCAGTTCAGAGATGAGTAAATATTTTTGTAAAGTTTTAATGATTTCACTTCTTTATTTCTTTACATTCATTTTAGTATATATCTATATCTATTAAAGTCTTATTCAGTTAATTTTTATCAACTATATTACATACTCGTACATTCAATGTACAGATGTCATTTCTTAGGATTCTCAACAAAAGTTTGTTGAGATGACTTCATCCATCGTCAACTTTCGAGTGACGTCTCCTTGTTTCTAGACGACTCTAATTTTATGAGTTGTCAGTATTAGTAGAATTTTGAGTAGTCGTGGATCTTGTCCTGGCACTTATATATATATATATATATATATATATAGTAGAGGCCTTATAGATAGACAATTTTGGAGATTCTATTAGTTTTAGAGGTTTTCTTTAAAACTTATGGTTAATATTTAGTATATTTAGAGAGTTTTGAGATTTAATACACTGTTGATTTAGCATTTCTTTGAGTTTGATATTTATGTATGCTCGAGTTAGTCGTCCACTTGCAGTCATCCATGACGAGGGTTTGTTTGGGGACCAGGAATGGTTTTTGAGTTCCGGCCATGTTAAGGGTGTAGGCCTGGGTTGTGACAAATTTTGTATCAGAGCCATAGAGTTCAAGTGTCATAGGTTGTCTATAAATCCGTGTCAGTAGGATCTTATTTATGATTGTGAAAGCCCCATTTCTATAAATGAGGGATTACAGACATTTAAGAAAAGTTTCCCTCGTTTCATACTCTTAATCGTGCAATAGAACTGTTCCATAAGAAACTTGCTCAAACTCATGCATTTCTCAAATCAATTCGACTACCCCTCATATCGAAGGTGGTTGAAATAACAAAGTCCTTATCGATGAGTAACTCTAAGCAAAAAACTTCAGAAAGTCATGAGACTTCAGAGGGGCTTGAGAGAAGCCCATGAGTGAGCATAAGTGTTAAGATTCAAAATAATGCACTCTTATTCATATGAATCGTGCGTTCGAGCTAAAAATCTCTTCTCTAAACCTTGTTTCAGGATGTGTGTTTTAGAGATTTGGTAGTATTTTTACCCATAAAGATAGTATAAGTTACAATGTTATAAGCAGTAGTGGTAAAACTTCCTAGAGTTGGAAGAATGCATGTAGGGACTGATAACACTCAACTACACCCCATTCAATACTAGGTGTAGGCGATCACAGTCTAGTATAAACCCAACAAAGAGTTGGGGTAGATTCCACAGGGACTGATACAAGTTAGAATTCAGTTACGAAGTTAAAGACAAGTTTTAATCGATTGTAGGAATAGAAATTATCGAAATCATTCAATTAAATCTAAGGGTTAACAAGTATCAAATGGGGTTTAAGGTTTGTCAATTAACAACTAAAACAAATGGGGGAGTAATCAAGTAGATAAGAGATATTTAGGGATGTGATCGATTAAAGACTAATTTCGCTATATGGGTAATTGTAATTTACTAACAATTGATGAATCTTAGTGGGTAGGCTAGACTATAGAAGCAATAGGTTTCTCTCGAACAACTACTACAATTCAATTGAGTTCTCTCGATTCTCGACAAGCATAACACTATAAGCTGTCCAATACCTCAATGTATCTACTCTCGAGCTAGATAGGTATGATCGAGTTAAGATTCACTCTCTCAAGCTGAACCCATAACAACCCAATCACTACAATTATCAATTGATAACCTTAGTTCTAAAACCTCTTTCTCAAGCAAGCCCAGACCACTAAGTTAGAACTGCATTTGCAACTATAATTCATGGGTTAATACACAACTATCAATTAAACCCACTTCAAATCAACATTTAAACCAGTAAACAATAACACCCATAAGTTAATTAGAACAAATAATCACATGATCACACCCTCAAGAATGGGGGTTTTAGCCACACATCATAAAAATGAATAAATCAATACCAATTACGTTCTCCATGATATGGGTATTGCAATCCACATCTTTACAATGATCCAAAATGCTCAATATCAAAAACCCATCTCACAATCTACTAGAAAACTCCTAAAACTAAGGAAAGTAATGTTCAAAACCAAAGTTCCAAGTTTAACAATGGAGAAAATTACTCAAGATATGACTTGATTTCTTTTTCTGCTATTTGAACTTCAATTTATATGTTCTCAAATATTGGCCTTTAGGGTTACTCGATGGACTTTGTCGAGCATCGCCGACCCAGTCGGCGATGCGCCAATAGCTCCTTTCCATCGCCAATTTGCATTGACACTTCATCCTTTAGACCATGTAACTTTAAGCGATCACAGTTGGTGTCGCCGATCCATTCGGCGGTTCACCGAAAGTTCAAATCATCGCCAAATTGTCTTCTCCCCCAGGGCTAGAAGTCTAGAACTTTAGTCAAGCTGAAGTACCACTAAGCGAGTCGCCAAGTGGCTTTGGTGATTCTTAGCTTTTACTATCTTTAGCCTTTGTCATCTTTTTCGCGGCTTTTTGCTTGATATTGTCCTTGCCTTGCTCTTTTGCCTTTATATATGTAAATTAACATTAAAACATCAGTTTAGAGCACAAAATAGGCATCGAGATACTAATAATATGAATAACATGCCTTAAATGAGTCGAAATCCAAGACTCATCAGGGGTATAGTAATCTACGAAAGGAAGGTAATCATGAGGTAATTTTGTTGTTGCAGTCATGCACCCACTAAGTTATTAATAAGGATTTCCCCCCGATGGGTAGACTAAGAAGTGATGATTTTGGATAGATTTCATGATAGAAGGTAGCGTAAGAGTTAATAGTATGGATGGGTTAGAATATACTTTAACAAGAAATGACTTTATGTCGATGTGTTATTCTGTTAGTGAAGACCAAGTATAGGCGTTGAATATAAGAGTAGAGTATTATTGAGGTGATAGATCTAAGATAGACTAATGATTTCAATGGAGAACTCGTGGAATTTAGATGGTTATAGAACTAATTATGGAATAATGTATAATGAGTTGGTAAATATGTGTAGGTTGTGAAAGAGAATATGTTGATAGATTGTAATTAGATAGACTATGAGGCAAAGATCGACTATTTTTTCATAAGGTTTTGGGGTTCTAGTGTTTTATTGATTCTATCTACTAGTTGTAAGTTAGTGTGGTATATGAGAAGTGGTTGCTGCCCATTACTAGACACTAAGCTTGAATTTGAGATATGTGTCATGATTAAAAAAGGGGGGATGGCAACACGAGGGTGATGATGTTTGTTTTAAGATCCGATTTAGTAGGTTTGACATAAATTAGGTGAGGAATTAAGTTGTGACTTTTCTATAAAGGTGAGTGGTACAAGTGCTGTATTGTGACTCTTAGATGAAAGAAATGAAGTGAGGCTAAGTCATTAGATTAGGAGGAGCATTAAGGGCTATACCCGAGATCGCATTTAGTCGGACGAGGTTCTCATTAAGTTTATGATTTTCATACGTGCCTAGATAGTATAATTGAGCTGCCAATATGGAATAGGCTGATCTAAGCATTTTCCCCCCCTGAAGAGTTAGATTAAGCGACTTTATAAGCCAATGCGGGTAATAGTTATAGAATGTCTTTTGTAGAAGCCCAAAGAAGTTACGAGAAGCATTTAGGAAAGAAGACTCAGAAGGAATCTTAGTACATGTGCATGGAGAGTTCAATAGCCATAATATTAGCATGTTGTCAGTAAGAAAAACAAATATAGACTAGTTTAGAGATGATGGAATAGATCCATAACTTTAAAGTATCAGCTTTAGAGCTAAGGAGGATGCGAATATTAGAAATCAAGTCCAGCATTATGAATCAGATAATGATGTGTTCAAAAAGAGTTTTAGTGTTATATCAATACTTTTATACTCTAGCGTATTCCTCAAAGTTTATTCATTACAACATCTTGTTGATGTTTCGAATATCAAAATTGTGTCTATGACCTATGCTCATGCACTTTAGAAAGATTCACATCTATGCTCAATTCCCTGAATGAGGGATAAATACTTTAGCCCATTGATCTCAATCTTACTCCATAAAGTTATGGATATCAGCCTCATGATATGAACCTATGCATATAAGCACTCATGCCTCGTAGTATGCTCAGTATCACAAATTCATGATTTACTCTCAATGGATAGCAACATAATGTTGTGTCATTTGTATTCTTACGTCATATTTCTTGAATGAATCATGCTTATGATCTTTCGCTATAAGCTTTTTCAGTGACCCCTTTTCAGTTGTGTTAGTGATGGGGATGATGAGTAGTATTCCTAGAAAGCAGGGTGGAAAGTGTTGCTAAACTGGAAAGCTATCAGTTTTTCTCTTAAGGCATAGTAGTTCTATTTGTACTTTGTACCCAAATATTTTTCTTCCATGTCATATAGTTTCAGATAAAGTGTGTTGAGATCCTCAACAAGAGTCTGTTGAGATCACTTCATTGCTCGTCAGCTTTCGGGTGAGGTCTCATTGCTTTCAGAGGACTCTTGTTTTATGAGTTGTTAGTATTAGTAGCATTTTGAGTAGTCGTGGGTATTGTCCTGACACTCGTCCATATATAGTAGAGGATTCATAGATAGACAACTTTGGAGAATCTTTCCGTTTCAGAGGTTTTCTTTAAAACTTATGTTTAATACTCAATATTTTTAGGGAGCTTTGAGATTTAATACACTATTGATTTAGCATTTCTTTCAGTCTGATGCTATGTATGCTTGAGTTAGTCTTCCGCTAGAAGCCAACCATGATGAGGGTTTGCTTGGGGATCATCAATGGTATTCGAATGTCGGCCACGTCAAGGGTGTAGGCTCAGATTGTGACATACCACTCCACCACGACCATTGTTTGTATCAAAAGGATATAGTCCCGAGTCACTAAGAAATATATAAATCTTAAGAGGAAAACTTCATCCGATGGAGTAACTCTTTACCAAAAAACTACCACTGGGCAAAAAGGTAAAATCTAAGTGAACTTGTGGCTATAAAAAATAAAATAAATATCACTTTATGTGGAATTTTTAAAATTGGCTTCTTCTTTGACAATACTTTTTGAAAAAAATTGATTTATACCCCCACATTTTTTAAGAACTGGCCCAAAATATTTATTTATAGAAACAAAAAAGCCCAAAATAAAAGTATTCTAAAATAAATAAATGATCATGTATGTTTTTATGTTCTCCTTCCCCACCTTGTATGTCGATTTTATTTTTTTATTTGTTTAATAATTGAACTAAACTAAATCAAAATCGATAACAACCAAATAAAAAATGTATACATTATATTTTATTTGGTTTGTTTTATATAATTTAAAAATCAACTAATTTGATTTTAGTTTAGGGTCAATAACCGACCAAATATTTATTTTCTAGCCAATTATGTTCTAGTTGTTTGTCATCATTAAAATATCTCACAAAGATGAATTACACGACATCCCAAAGGAAGATATTGATTGATCCAAAGCAAGAGGAAAATAAAGGTAGAGTTGAAGAGAGCTCCCAACGGAGATATTGAGGAAATGGGGAAGCCCAATTTGGAAACCCTAAGAATTATGGTTCGGATATAAGGGCAGACTGGTTTACTCTTTGGATAGGGTCGTGGTTTTCTCCTGACTTTTGTTTTTTCCTTTGGGCCATTTGGTATTTTTGTTGCAAACATAACTTTTTGAATAAAAGAACCTCCTAGGTTCACTATTGAACAAAAAACCAAAAAAAGGAATTGAAATTGCTAGTGATATTTTCCAAATAACTAGTATACCTAAAACGACTAGTAAGTAAAGTAATTTGTGCCTACTCAGGATTAGCGTATGGTGAGACCCGAGATATAAATACCATTTTAATTGTAAATATTAGTGTAAGGAAAATATTAGTAATGCAAGAGTTGGATTAAGATGATAAAAGACAATAATGAAATTCTGAATTGTATATAACAGAACTTTAAAGCAAGAATACAACTACATTTAGGAAATTGTAACTATATTATTTTAATGATTGAGATAATTTCCATACATGAAACTTAAAATTAAATTTAAAATAGTAATCATTTTAATGCTACTACTGGTCACAATTTATTAGACAAAAAGAAAGATTTTCGTGTAAAATTTACAATAGATTCAATTCTGAGATAATCAAAATTTCTTTATATTCCAACAATGTCTTATGAAGCACGAGAGTCTTTAGCATGTTTAGGCATATCATGAAAGTCCACTATAACAATATTTATCTTGGTTTTCCTTTGTTCTGCCAACCTTTCCTCAAAATTTCTCTTGCTTGATTAAAACATCGTCTCCATGTTTTTGATGTCTTGTGTTTCTTTTTGCATTGGTCACACAACTACATAGTTTTGTGTTATTCTCTCAATTGGTCTCCTAATTATACTATAATTTCTTTGTTTTTGTGGAGCAATATGAAAGAAGTTGCTTTTGATGAGGAGCAACTTGTACAATTTTCTTGATAATTCGTTTCTTATTTATAGGCGAAGTAATCTGATGTGTTCCTCTATCACTCTGTTTTTCTTTCTCAGACTTGTTTTTCTTGATCACTTCATTTTCATCACCAACATTGTCATTTGCATCATCATCAAGAATGAAGTCATCGTGGTCTTTGGAGTGCATTATCTTTCTTTAATATCTTATTTCTGCGCTTTCTCAAAGTGCACAAGATATATCACATTTTTTTATTTTTCTGAATTATGAGGGTCTTATTTATAGTTGTAGGCTGAAAGAGTTGGTATAAGGAAACTATTTTTGGCCAAATATATTGAGTTAACATGTACCATGATAATATTGGCTCCTTCAATAGAATTCACGTGTTACACCATTTCGCACGTGATATCAAACTAGTGACCTCATCAACTGTAGCTCAATTAAATAGACAATCCCACAAAATTTGACCATTGATAAAAGGGAAAACTACAGACAAATATTCTTGTTAGTAGATATAACAAGAATATTTTTCTGTAGTTTTCCCTTTTATTGATAGTCATATTTTGTTGGATTGTCTATTTAATTGAGCTATAATTGACAAGGTCACTTGTTTGACGTCACATATGAAATGGTGTGACACGTGAA
This sequence comes from Solanum chiquidenum, assembly GCA_029582725.1. Lineage (NCBI taxonomy): Eukaryota > Viridiplantae > Streptophyta > Magnoliopsida > Solanales > Solanaceae > Solanum > Solanum chiquidenum. The sequence continues at coordinate 59,667 of JAJOOS010009320.1, forward strand.
TTCTATTGAAGGAGCCACTATGATCATGTCACATTTTAATTCAATACAGTTGGACAAAAATATTTGTCCTTATACCAACTCTTTCAGCCTACAACTATTAATAAGAACCTCATAATTGAGAAAAACAAATTGTGATATATTTTATGCACTTTGAGAAAGCACATGAATAACATATTCAAGAAGATAATGCACTCCAAAGACCATGATGACTTGATTCATGATGATGATGCAGATGACAATACTAGTGATGAAAATGAAGTGATCAAGTAAAACAAGTCTGAGAAAGAAAGATAGACTGATAGAGAAACACATCAGATTACTTCACCTATAAATAAGAAACCAACAATGATCATTAAATTACATATAAAGAAAACTGTACAAGTTGCTCCTCATCAAAAGCGACTTCTTTCAGATTGCTCACTACAAAAACAATGCAAATGCAGTATAATTAGTAGACCAATTAAGATAACAATAAAAAACTCTGTAGTTGTGAGACTAATTCAAAAATAAACACAAAACATCAAAAACATGGAGATGAAGTTTTAATTGAGCAAGAGAAAATTTGAGGAAAGATTGGCAGAACAAAGGAAAGCCAAGAGAAAGACTGCAATGGTGGACTTTCATGATATGCCTAAACCCGCTGAAGCATCTAGTGCTCCCAGAAGACACTGCTGGAATAGAAATAGATTTTGATTATCTCACGATTCAATCTGTTGTAAATTTTACACCAAAATCTTTCTTGTTGTCTAGTAAATTGTGGACAGTAGTAGAATTCAAATTATTACTATTTTGAATTCGATTTTATGTTTCCTGTATGGAAATTATGTCAATCTTAAAATAAAATAGTTACAATTTACTAAATGAAGCCGTATTCTTGCTTTAAAGTTCTGTTACATACACCTCAAGATTTCTTTATTATCTTTTATCATCTTAATCCAACTCTTGATTTACTCATATTTTCCTTACACTAATATTTACAATCAAAATGGGATTTATATCTCGGGTCTCACCATATGCTAATCCTGAATAGACACAAATTACTTTACTTACTAGTTGTTTTAGGTATACTAGTAATTTAAAAGATATCACTACCAATTTCAAATTTTTTTTGTTCAATAGTGGAGCTAGGAGCTCCTTTTATTCAAAAAGGTATGTCTGTACAAAATAGAGCAAATGGCCCAAAACAAAAAAAAAAATTCAGGAGAAAACCACAGCCCAGTCAAAAGAGTAAACCAGCGTGCCTTTATATCCAGACCCTAAATCTTAGGGTTTTCAAATTGAGGTCTCCCAATTCCTTCATATCTCCGTTGGGAGCTCTATTCAACTCTACCTTCTTTATCCTCTTGCTTTGGATCATCAATATCTTCCTTTGGGATGCCTTGTAATTCTTCTTTGTAAGATTTTTTAATGATGAAAAACAACTAGAACATTATTGGCAAGAAAATAAACACTTGGGTTGGTTATTGACCCAAAACTAAAATCAAATAGTCACTTTTTAAATTATTTAAAACAAACCAAATAAGAGATAATGTTTATTTATCTATTTGGTTGTTTTTGATTTTGATTCAGTTTAGTTCAATTATTTAACATATACAAAAATAAAATCGAAAGACAAGGTGGGGAAGGAGAACAGAAAAACCAACAAGATCATAATATTTTTTGTTCAGAACACTTTTACTATGTGATTTCTTGCTTTCATAAATAAATATTTTGGGTGAGTTCTTATAAATGAGGGGTATAAATCATATATTTCTGAAACAACATTTCAAATTCTAAATATATTTTCAAAAACTATTGTCAAACGAATCCAATTTTAATAATTCCAAATAAAGTGATATTTATTTAATTTTTTATAGACATATGTCCACTTAACTTCTTCTCATTTTGCCCTATGGAGGTTTGTTGGTAAAGAGATGCTCCATCAAATTAAGTTTTCCTCTTAAGCTTTATATCTTTCTTACTGACTCGAAACTATGTCCTTTTGATACAAACAATGGTCGTGGTAAGTAATCCTTTCTTCTTAATCAGAGGTCTCAAGTTTGAGTCCCCTGGGTATGACCTCGCCTTTGTTAAGAAGCCTTTTACCACAAAATGCTGGACATTGTGGTGCTAATAAGGATTTAATCAGCTCCAATGCAGGTACTATACACCATGTTAAAAAAATAAAAAATAAAAAATCCTTTTGTTGAATGTTTACCTGTACACACTTAAAGTTCAAAGACATAGACATCACTTGAGGCCAAACTATTAAACACATTTATGTTTCTGAGTAATTGTTTTGAAATTTCTAGTCTAGTTTGTCCAAGGTCCTCTTAAAGCACAATGGAGTCTAGCTTCAGTGACTAACAAGGTGCTTAATCAGGGGACCACAATATAGAATGTTCCTAGCTTGACATGTTTTGATTTTTGCCTCTTTAAAATAATTACCAGGAAGATAGGGTTGTTCTTATTTTCATTACAAAAAACAAATGAGCATAGACACTTGTGAAGAATGTCATCAATTTTCTGCAGATAGAAAGAGTGCAATTGTTTGACTTTGTTGAATGATATTGATATTATGCCAAAAGAAAATGTTGTGAATCTAGTCGACTTTGTATGGGCTTATGTGTTAGAAGTGTTGAATGGGGCTCATTTAGATGGGATTATTGGGCCGAGTAAAATATTAGAGAGTTTTATTTGGAATCCAGACCCAATTATCAATCAATTAAATAGGAATAGGGGGTTACACAAAAGAGTTAGGCATACAGTGAAGAAACTGTCTTTTACTCTCATCTTCTTTCTAGAATCTTAACTTCTCATCCCTATTATTATCTCTATCATTAGTTACTTGTTATTTCAGTACTTGTCTTGGTAATTTAAGTGTTGTTATTATAATTTTTCTATCAATGATTATATAATTTTTGAGCATTTGTGTTGAGAATTCGAGTTTGTTTTAAGAAAAAAGTGATAGCACCAGTCAACTTATAAATGTATTAGTGTTACAGTAATATACTTATACAAATCTTCAGAATTAACCTACCTGAATATCTATAGGTATGCATTTACAAGTAGGTTTAGGCATTTGATGAAATTACACCATTAAAATCCGTCTCTTGGCTTCCCCTATGTTCTACTAACCTTCCCTTAAGTCTCCTCTTGCTTGATTCAAATTTCTTCTTCATATCATTGTCGCTTTGTGTTTCTCTTTGCAACAACCAGTATCCGAAAAAGGGAAAAAGATCAAATTTTGGAAATTGCAGGTGCCATCTACGAGGGCCACCCACGGCCCGTTGATTGGACCACAGACCGTTGGTGTGGTTCATGGATGGCCCTACTTAAGTGTGGTGTTGACGTCAAGGACCACGGGTAGACCTACGGACCGTAGGCCATACCACATTTCGTGGTTCACTGGACAAAAGTTGTGTTTTATGATGACCAACCACGGTCCACTAGGATGGGCCGTGGGTCAGACCACGGTCCGTTGACTAGGGTCCATAGACTGGGGTCCGTCGATGGTCACTTGGCAATTATTGTTAGGGGTAATTGGGTCTTTTACCAATTAATTAGTTCCTATACTACGTCGTTTTACCCTTCACTAGGACCCCTATATAAGCTTTTTCAACCCCAAATTAACCCATTAACTTCATTCTTCCAAATTTAGAAAAGAGAACTCTCGAAAATATTTCTCTCTAGAAACTTGAAGAAGAAGAAGGATTCAACCTAGGGTTTCAAGTCAAGGTCTCCATTCCTCCATTGAGATATAGGTTTTGGGTTCAAGGTATGATAGTTTTCATCCATGGATTCCTTTCATCCATGGATTTCCCAAATTCCTCTATTTCAAAAGGTAGAATTCCCCAATTGAGTTAGGGTTTTCTTGAACTATCATGGGTTCTTATCATTATTGATTTAAATGATTGAATTATGATTTTTTATGCATGAATTGATAAAATATGATAATTTTATGATGGTTTCCCCATGTACCCATGTAATCCCCATGTTTTCAAGTTATGAATCATATGATGTGGGATTTTGATCTTCAAGGAAGAGTTTTTATTGCAAGATTTACACGTAATTATGATGAAATCCATATCTAACCAATGTTTTCTAAGCATTAATGATTGAAAGTGGGTTTTGAGCCTCAAGAGGTAAATTATGGACTTATGTATATTCTTATGAAATCTATGCAAATGTTTTAAGGGTTGTTTGAGAGTAAAGTGCCAATGATGATGTTGTGTTGTGAAAGGATATTCTCATAAGCACACACTAGCATGATGTGAAAGGTTTTCTCACGTATAAAGGATTCTTTGGATAAAAGGCTTTCTAACCTAATTGAATCAAATACTAAGAGCTATCCTAATGAACTCGTTTGGTTTGGTTGTCTAAGGGCACCTTTCCATGATTAATCAAGTCAAGTAAGAAATGACTATTCCATGGGATTTATGCTTAGCACCGAGTGTATATTGATGATGGGAGGGAAGCTCTCCCGTAGTAGAGGTTGGGTTTCTAGAAGCAATCTCAAGAGATGGAAGCTCCCCCACTAGTAGAGGCCGTGTTTCTAGTATAAATCTCCTTATCCCTTAACTATTTACCATATAGGTTGATTAGCTAGTGGATCCACTTAAGATAGAAGTTCATGGTCCTTACCTTGGCAAGTAGGACAACCCTTTTCGGTGTGGGAGACACCGAGGGATCATGTTATAGCCCACATGGTCTCTATGTCGGTTCAGGCTATTTCCTCACAAGTAATAATGAACTATGGTTAGTTCAAGAAGTATCGCGTATGAGTTCAAAGGTTTTAAAGATGAAGTTAGCGTGCATTGACCATGATTTTATGATTTATATTTCTAACTCTTTTATATCATGTTTTAGCTTGGTCAATTGCATGTCATAAAATTAAATGTCCCCTTTTAGCATGATTTAAATGTTTTATGGATGGATATCTATTATGCCCGAGGCTAACCCCTTGACGTAACACAGGACCTAGGATCATGAGTGACCCCAAGTTAACCCTGTGTATGGTATATATCAAGCATACTGAGAATAATTGAAAAAGACATATACTATGCGGAAGCTCAAACAATGGATAAATAAAAGTGGGGAATACCCAACTAGTCTGAATGTATTAAACATACTAAGAGTTTAATAACAACTGAAAGATGAACTTAAAAATTCAAGTTGATTCTATTACTATGTCAGAAAAGCTTCTACCTGAGTTGAGTTGCTGGGACATGCCCCCATCTAACTCTAACAAAACTAAAAACTGAATAAAAAGACAAATGAAAAACATGTATATTGTCCTCGGAATATGATGACTCACCACTGAAGCTGCTGACTGTGGACCGAGAATCGATACAACCGTTATTTGGATGCTGAGCACCTAAACCTATATCATGAAATGATGTAGCGCAGAGTATGCGTCAGTACTTGGAATGTACTGAGAATGGAGGATACTAAGCTGAATAAACATATATAAGCTGAGACAAGGCATAACTGAGCAATACTGTAAACTGAGAAAGAATGTAAATACTGAAAAGATAACTGAAAAGCTAAACTAAATGCAATGACCAAGTGCTAATCAAGAAAATAACATGTTGAACTAAATATTGAAGTATATACTGAAACTTGGTCAAATGCACTAAGAGTCTGACTGTGGGAGCTACTATTAACCCACATAAAAATAGGTGAGCTAAACATGGAGTCCGATGTATACTCCCCATCAAGAGGATCCAATATACATTGCCAGGGGTATAAAGGCATGACTTGCGTGATCACTAAATCTGATGCCCAACAGAGGGGACTTATACTCCTATGAGGCCATATAGTTCTAAGACTATGAGGCTACGCTGAACCCTAGTCCAACTCGGTGCTAAGTATACTCCCAACTGAATATGTAGATGACTAAATGTAACTAAAATACTAACATACTGAATAGCTCAAAATACTGACATGCAAACCTGAGAATGCAATATTTATATACTGATAATGTAATATTCAAAATTGGAGCATGATTATCTGTTTAAATGACCTAGCAAGTGCAATTCATGAACTAAGAGAATCTACACCAACTAGGGTTCTAAATTTCAGGCAGGGAATTATGCAATGTTTCCAAGAAACCATGACATTTAGATTATGGCTACTATAGCAACTGAAATCATAATAATTCACCAAGATTTTATAAACCTGATATATGTTGATATACCGTGAGTTTACGGTATTTCTAATACATTTCACTTACAAGTTGTGTGTGTCTAGGGCCTTTTCGTATTGTTTTTTATCATATTTTGCAGGAAAGATGTTCAGGTGCGGAATTTAAGAGGCAACTGAAATAAATGCACAAAAGGGCATCTACGGAGGTGATATACGGACCATAGGTCCATTGACGCTCCGTAGATGGTGGTCGTAGATCAACAACCAAGTCATGGAGGCAAATCAGGGAAATCTGACCAAGTGTGGAACCACGGTGGCCATTGACGGTCCGTAGATGGATCTACGGACCATACTGTTGATCCGTAGATGGATACTATGAGGGTTCCAGTACTTGATTTGTGAATATTTTAAGTGTGGAGCTACAGAGGGGGATTGACGGACCGTAGATCGATCTACGGTCCGTACTGCATATCCGTCGTTTGCTTCAGAGAAGCTGGATTTTGGAAGCTGAAATATTTTCCAAGTCTTGGCTGACGGAAGGGACTCACGGACCGTAGATCCATTGACGGTCCGTGAGTCAGCCTCGTGGATCGAAGATGCGTGTCTGAATGAAACTTTCCTTCTTTTGTTTCCCTTTTTATTTAGGATTTGTTTTCTATAAATAGGGCAGGCATGTAAACCTCATTTTTGGGGGTTAGACATTATTTTTCTATTCTAGTTCTTGACTTGGGAGATTAACTTGCAACTTTAGCAATTATTAATTTCCTAAGTTCGTTGTGAAGATTTTGGTGTTGAAATTCAAGTTGAAATTCTGGGTTCATTATTCTTCTTACGTAAGTTCATAATTCTTTCATCTAAAACCATGAATTGTGTTCATATGATTATGGGTAACTAAACTCCACAACTAGGGTTGTGGGAACCATGAGCAATTAACAAAGTATGAATAGTAAATAAACAATTCTTGAATAGTGTAGTGCATGCATTGATAATTCTTTCGT
>JAJOOS010009321.1:0-36902 GCA_029582725.1 Solanum chiquidenum
TGAAATCCCCCCCCCCCCCCCCAAACCACAAATATGTAATTCAGCCTGTTTGAGGTAGGGAAACACTATGACTTAGATAACCACATCAACAGTCTTCCTAAGAAGTATGGGTGAGAGCACGAGGAGATCTCCTACTTTTAGCTATAGGCCTATAGTAATTTGGTAATAGGGCTTATAAGCATGCACTACTTATTTCTTCCCATATATGTAAGCCATCATGACAAAGTTACCCGGTACCTGCGTTGGCGGGAGGTAAAAGGTATCCCAGTGGAATTAGTTGAGTGGGTGCAAGCTGGTCCGGATGCTACTGTTAATCGGTTGTCAAAAAGATAAAGGAAAACCAAACCATAACCTACTTTACTCCAGTTCCGTCCTTCGATTTGTCTAAAATTAGACAAGTGGTACTGTATTTCTCAAATGTTTGTTCTATAGGTTTCCAACGTTGCACTTTGCAAAATTATAGCAATATTAATACTTCGTTTGTGTTAATCAATCTATATCTGCATGCAGATTCGCAAGTGTCTATTCGGTCAAGTTGCTGTCTAATACATGAGAAGCATTAGTGTTTTTTGCTCGCGACTCTTGGGATTCTGAAAATGGCATACTATTTCCTTTTTTCTCTGCACTGTTGTGCTTATATACTATTATAACACTGTGTCGGACTCATGTTAAAGGGATATTTTCTTCAACATTTTAGCATTAAGCACATGCATTATATTTTCGTTTTCAATGTTCAACAATAAGTGTAAGTTACTGGAACCCTGAGTTTGCTGGGTCGAGAGAATAAAATTATTCGGAGTTGATGGCTCTCCATACTTTATTAATGGAAGTATTTGTATCTCTAAGTCAGCGCTTTATGCTTATATTAGTATTTAATTTATAATGGGGGTATGTTGTCTTGCACGAAATTGTCATGTACGAGCCAGCATTTTTTGTCCAAAAAAATAAAAGTTTCTCTAATTTTTTTTTTCACTCGGAAAAATTTATTTTTATCCAATCTAAATGTATGTCTGAATAGTAAACACAATTGGAATTGTAAATGTCTATTGGCGAAGAAAAATAATTAGAATTTCTATTTCTAAAATTCTTAAAGGTGTAGTGGTAGATTACTGAATAACAGAAGCAAATCGTCTAACAAAACTGCGGAATACTAACGTATTAAGCTGAGTTAGGCAGATTTTAATATCGGAACCAAACATTATATATAATTAATACAAATATAAGATACACAAAAATTTTAATATCACATTTTATATGAAATAAGTAATACATATATTAGCAATACAATGTACATATATCTAAAGATAAAAGTATCTCGCACAATAAATAATTCTTGTATAAATTCATTGCATAATAATTTTCACATAAACATTTCATATATTAAATTTTATATAACTAGTACTCTATCAAATCTATGAGTGATTTCATAATCATAACTCGTCATATAAAACTTATCTTTGTTGTATAGTACATAGCAATTACAAATTTTCTCAGAATTCAAAAAATAAAAAAAGTAATACTCCATCAAACCAAACTTGCACGTTTCTAGAAAAAAAGAAATTTTATTTATTTATTTTGGTTAATAAGCTTTTCGAAGTTTTTTTTCCTTTTTTTTTTTTTTTTTTTGATTCTGTTTACCCTACTAAAAATAAAATAAAATAAATCAAAATCCTTTTCTACCAGTGAGCCTCTTCTCTTCTCCCTCTCTTTGGTCTCGCATCCTCTGGGGCTTTCGAACAATAACACAGAAAAAAAAGTCATTAAACTGTGTTGGGTGCTTTCAAGAATCTGAAGTTTTCATTACAACATCAGTTTCTCGCCTCTTTATTAGATCCATTATCAGGTCATTATACCGAAGCTGTTCTTTCTTATTCTACTTCATTATATACAAAGATTGTAATTTCACCTGTATAATTTCCATAAAGATTCTCTTTTTCGCATACCATCTTACCTTTTTGATATGTTGAAAGCTGTTTAGGGGTTGAAAGTATCTGAAATTTATCCTTTCAATGCAATTTTTTCATAAAATGTGAACCTTTTCAGTTTAGAGGTATAATTTCCTTAAAGGTTCTCTTTTTCACATACCATCTTGCCTTTTTGATATGTTGGAAGCTGTTTAGGGGTTGAAAGCATCTGCAATTTATCTTTTCAATGCAATTTTTTCAGAAAAATGTGAACTTTTTCAGTTTTGATATGTATCTGTACTTGTTAGTATATGAAAATGGGCTCGAATAGAGTAGAAAGGATATAGAGTATTTAGTTTATTGAACCCAAGGGTGTGGCCTAGTGGCCAATGAAGTGGTCGAGAGCCGTGGGGTCCTAGGTTCAAATCCGGAGACAAAAAAATTAGGTGATTCTTTCTATCTGTCCTAACCTTGGTGGACAGAGTTACTTGGTACCTTTTGCTGGTGGGAGGTGGCAGGTATTCCGTGGAATTAGTTGAGGTGAGCGTAAGCTGGCTCGGACACCATGGTCATAAAAAACAATGTATTTGGTTGATTGATGCATCTTTACTTGATTTTTAAGTATTGAACCTAACTTATGCTAAGACTTCCCCCCTTGGGAAGAGGGGTGTTATGGGTTTGATGAAGAAATTTGAGGGTATGGATTTATTTTTTCTGTTTTTAGCTCTCAGGGTTTAAGGTATGCATTTATTTTCTATTGTTAGCTTAGGGTTTTGGTCATGTTGTTGATTTGCATTACTGTATTCTATTGTTTATCAATATCACTGTCTTTCTTTTTAGGTTGATTCTACTCGTGCTTTAGTTACCTTTATAATTCTCGCAAAAGCTCTATCATTTGTATTGCATCTTCCCCTGTTGATATATTGGAACCTGAAAAGCAACCAATATCTGTCTTTTCAATGGGAAGTTCTCATAAAAAACGTTAACTTTTTTCAGTTTTATGTATGTATCTGAACTTCTCTATGAAGCAAACTTATGATAAGAGTCGCTCATTCTGAGGGGATTTGGGTGATTTGCCTGACGTTCTGGGTATACATTCAGTTTCCGTTTGAGCTCAGTGTTTTTGGCCTTACTGATTCACATTAATGTATTCTATCATTTTAGTGAACTCCTTAGGCAATGTAGTATTGGAATGAATTGGGCCCCAAATAGAGAGGAGTAGTTCCCCTGGATTTATATAGCCGAATCCAAATATATTTAGGATAACGTAGTTGGTTGGTACATTCTTTCTTTTGAGGTTAATTCTATACATTATTTAGCCTTTTTTCTCTCAAGTCATTTAGCAGTGTCAATTTAGACTAGCATGGCTTTCAATTGTGCCTTTCTTTTTGTTTTACTGTCTACAGGTCTGGAGGCTGTAATACATATGAATGGCGTGGAGGGCGGCTGGGAAAAAGGTGTGTTTTTAGGCCTCTTCTGTTCGGGTCAACTGAAAATCACTTCATAACTGATCCTTGACCTTTCAAATAGTCTATTTGCTTTCATACAAAAAAACGAGTCTATTAGCTTTCCATGCTTGTACTTCATGACATCGACATCTATAACATTTCCATTAGCAAAAACAGGAGGGTTGTATGTTTAGATGGTTATCTGGAACTGTCTCCTGCAAAGTGTTATTTTGGACCTATCTAGAGCTCTTATCTATAATTTTTGGATTTTGGATACTAGTCTCGTATCTTCATTTAGTGGACAGTATAGTTTCTCCAAAGAGGATGTAAACTGCATTGTCCAAATGAATTCCCAAAATATGTGCTGTTGTGCACTGCATTGACCAAATATAAGTTGGTTAATCACTTCTATTGGAAAGCTACTGCCTCATATTATCTGATTTTCCTCTCGTGGCTGCCAATGCACAAATCTACCCACCCCTGTCTACATATTATGTATTCTACTATGCCATTGTTGAGACTCCCTCTTTGCCTAGTTAGTGTTCTTTCGAGGTAGTTCTATGCAGACTTTTACATGGAGTGTTTCTGCAGGGTACCTTCACTAGTCTTACAAAGGCATTGGCAGTAAGATCCAGGTATACTGCAGCATCAGTTTCCAACTCCAACCTTGAAGAGGTGCAGAGAACAATTCCAGTTTTGGTTGGACAAATACAAGGTCTGTACATTTGTTTTTCTTGATTTCTTCATGTACAAGGCCTGCACTTATTTCATTTGTTTATATTAACCATCTTCGGTACAAGGCCTGCACTTAATTTCATTTGTTTATATTAGGCATTGTGCTTAATCATCATCCTTTGAATAGTTTGTTTGGTGATTTTCTAACTCAGATGGGTTGCCAGCTCATCATTTTCCCTATTTTCTGAACTTGGTTTTTGGTACAGGAGGAGAGGCAAATAATTCTAGTTCTTGTTCCGCTGCTTGTAGAAGTTGTGTTTTTTTCCACGCCCCTTGAAATTTAAAAGTTTTAGTTTTACTAAGGCCAATTATTCGTGCTACATCTGGGTGAAATGCTTCTTATTTTCTAATTCTTGGCTATATTTTCCGAGAGCTGAAATTAAATGAGAACATGGCTTCAGATGATGTACAGGCATGTATCATATATTTTCCCTTTATACTGCAGGATGCTTCCTGAATGCAGCTCAATGGAAGTTGAACTGTACCAACCTCCTTACTTACAGAACTTCGATAAGGTGAAGTCCACAACTTTACTTCAACTTTCCCAGGGATTTTATGGTTAATTCATTTATAAAAGTAAGTGACATCATTCTGATGATAAGTTGTGTTCTAAGAAATATGGAATTAGATGAATAAATTCACTAAATAAAAATCTTGATTCTTGTTGCAAATTGGGTAATGACTAATGGTAAGCTACTTAACACCCAACTGCTTTAGAATGCAAAGAGAATCTTTTTCCTATAAACAACTAGGCAAGTGCTGATGTTCAAGATTCTAATTTTATGTTGTATTCAACTGCGGCAGAAAGTAGCTAGAAGAACACTCTAGTGCTTTTCAAAGAACTTTACCTTCTCAACAACAACAACAACAACATAATTAGTGTGATCCCATAAATGGGGTTTGGGGAGGGTAGAATATATGCAGACCTTGCCCCCCTTACCTTGTTGAGGTAGAGAGGTTGTTTCCGAAAGACCTTTACCTTTCAGTTTCAGCCAAAATGAGGAGAAGACATTTTCCACAAGCTAAAGAACTTGAATCCCTAAGAAGTTAAAAGATGGATCAGAAATAACTTTTTTCTTTTCATAATGAACATGTTGGTTTGGAAAGAATTCTATCAACCATTTGCTAATTATGTTATTCTTCAACAATCTTTTGCTAATTATGTTGTGCTCAACTAGAGATCTCTTACTAATTAGCTAGAAGAACACTCTAGTGCTTCCAGTTTTTCCTGTTGAAGGAAATCCCTTTCAGATGCTGAAGGGAATGATCTTTCAACCATTTCATTCTACAATTGCTGGTTTCTTAAATGCTTTTCTTCTCTCCGTGTGGTTGAGAAGGGGGGAGGATTATGTGAGAAGAAGGATTGTTGGTTTGTGAAAAAACTATATTTGAAGGGAGCACAAAGTTTGATTCTTTGAAAAGTTTTTGGTCTGCAGATTTCCATTAGTAGTCTATAATCACGGCTATCAAACCGGCAAATCACAAAGGGAAAATCACATTAGTGAAACAAAATTTTCAAACACTTCAAGAAAAAGTTTACAGCTAGGCGGTGCAATGAAGGGAATCATTATTGGCTAGGCGGTGCAATGGAGGGAATCATTATTGGCAAACAAAATGCTTTAACAGTTTCCTTTCAGCAAAATGCTTAAGAGTATATTTTAGCACTCCTGTACCAAAAGACTTACCAAAAAAGTGGTGGATGCTACCTGCATTATCCAGTAATAAGAATTTCAGTGAAGAGGTTAAATCTTGAAATAGATTGCTGAATAATGAAACTCAGGAATTAAGACTTATGCAACTCAGGAGGTAGCTGTTAAGCATCAATTTGAGTGGAAACTTTTATGCAAGAATAACAGGTTTAGCCAGGTTTTTTTATCAATAATTTCAAACAACAGGCAATGGATAATAAAGAAAGAGAATTCACTACATCTTTGGCCTGGTCTTTTTCAGTTGGGGTCTCAATTGTGGTGAAGATTGACATCAAAACATTAAATCTTACTCAACAAAGGAATTGGTTTAAGTTTAAAATAAATTTTCGTTGTGACTTGCAAGTTAACTGAAGTTCTACGGGACATTGTGTGGAGATGTGTTTTTTTTTTTCCAGATTAGTGGTTTGCCATGGTTAAGTAATAAGTTTGGCAGAACTGAATAATGTTACTTCTAAAATGGTCAAGTTGGTTATCAATGGTGAGCTGTTATTTTTCCCTTGAAGTTAATTGCACTTCTTTTATAACACTCCAAAGAAAATAAGGATAAATTTGCACAGTGGTTTCTTCTTTGAGGGTTAATCTGAACTTCGAAAGGTGAAATTTAAGATCATAGGCAGCATGATAGGGATAAGTTAAAGACTGGGCAGCCTGAAAAACCTAACAGTGTTACCTTTTGTTTGACGTAATAGAGATAATATAGTTTGTTTTTTTCCTCTAGGTGTTTTCATGCCAGTCCAGAAACACTGGCTTGGAAAAAAGAACCAGAAGCTCTGGGTTTGAAGATACAGAAGAAAGGGAAGTTCAAGAAAAGGACAAAGGATTCCTCACCACCCGTTGAAGCTCCTTATGTCCCTCCCAAGCTAAAAAGAGCTGCTAGCTCCTCCTTATCAGATAGAACTGTAGAGATATTCGAGGGCATGACAATTGTTGAGCTGGCCAAACGTTGTGGCGTGTCAATACCTGTCGTGCAGGATATCCTTAAAAATGTGGGGGAGAAGGTTGACTCGGAATATGATCCTCTTAGCATCGACATTTCCGAGCTTGTTGCAATGGTAAAAAAATAAATTCCTTTCTGTTTTTCAATTTGAGTGTCTGACCTCCAAGCAGGATGCTATCTGTGGTTATGGACTAATATAATTGTTTTCTTGTTCCCTTTGCAGGAAATTGGAGTAAATGTTAGGAGGCTGCATTCTAACGAAGGTGCTGAAGTCCTGCCACGTCCACCAGTGGTCACAGTGATGGGTCATGTTGACCATGGTAAAACATCTCTTTTAGATGCTCTACGTCTGACTTCTGTGGCTGCTAAGGAAGCTGGAGGCATAACTCAGCATTTGGGAGCATTTGTTGTTGGAATGTCTTCTGGGGCATCAATCACGTTCCTTGACACTCCTGGTCATGCGGCATTTAGCGCTATGCGACAAAGAGGTGCAGCGGTTACTGACATTGTTGTATTGGTAGTGGCTGCTGATGACGGTGTTATGCCACAAACGCTGGAAGCAATGTCCCATGCAAAAGCAGCTGATGTTCCAATCGTTGTCGCTGTCAACAAATGTGATAAGCCGGCAGCAAATCCTGAAAAAGTGAAAATCCAGCTTGCAACAGAAGGGTTGGCTCTGGAGGAAATGGGAGGAGATATTCAGGTTGTTGAAGTCTCTGCTGTAACAAAAACTGGATTGGATAAGCTGGAGGAGGCGTTGCTTCTCCAGGCTGAGATGATGGATCTGAAGTCACGTGTAGATGGACCAGCCCAAGCTTATGTGGTCGAGGCAAGGGTTGATAGAGGACGGGGTCCATTGGCTACTGCAATAGTGAAAGCAGGAACCCTTGTCTGTGGTCAGCATGTTGTTGTAGGTGCCGAGTGGGGGAAAATCAGGGCTATTAGGGATATGCTAGGAAAATCAACTGATAGGGCTAGGCCAGCTATGCCTGTAGAGATCGAAGGACTCAAGGGGCTTCCAATGGCTGGTGATGACATTATTGTCGTTCACTCTGAGGAAAGGGCAAGGATGCTTAGCGCAGGGAGGAAAAAGAAATTTGAGAAAGATAGACTTGGGAGGAAGATGGAGTCAGAAAAATTAGGAGCTCTAGTGTCAGAATCTAATTTAGAAGATGAAGAAGGTGAGGTTGAAGAGAAGCCCAAGAGGGTTGAAATGACAATAATAGTAAAAGCAGATGTTCAAGGAACTGTCCAAGCCGTTACAGACGCATTGAAGAGTTTGGATAGTCCTCAGGTGAGACAAATAGTGTTTCACATGCATTGATCAACTCTGTTTTAGTGTTCATCTGCATTTTTCATACTTTTTAGAGAATTTTCAGTTTCAAAATTGTGAAAATTTGTCCTTTTTTATAGGTTTTCGTGAATATTGTCCATGGAGGTGTTGGGCCTATTTCTGAGTCCGACGTGGATTTAGCACAAGCTTGTGGTGCATTTATTGTTGGGTTCAGCATACCAACTCCACCTGGTTCAATAAATCAAGCAGCAAACAAAGCTGGCATTAAGGTGCTTTTTCTGGTCAATACTTAATGTGGTCGCTGTTTCTCATTTGAATGCTCCTAGTACACGCTGAAAACGTTAAGCTCATACTTATTGTGATTTTGTCGCAGATAAAAATCCATCGTGTGATCTATCATCTTCTAGAGGATATTGGCAACTCTATTGTTGAAAAAGCCCCCGGTACATTTGAGACACAGGTTTCAGGCGAGGCACAGATATTGAGCATATTTGAGCTTAAAGGTAGGAGCAAAGCAAAGGGAGATGACGTAAAGATAGCTGGTTGTCGTGTGATAGATGGCAGACTCATCAGATCATCAACAATGAGGCTTCTTAGAAGTGGTGAGGTTGTTTTCGAAGGATCTTGTGCATCGCTAAAGCGGGAGAAGCAGGATGTTGAAGCAGTTGGAAAGGGGAATGAATGTGGACTTGTGATTCAAAACTGGGATGACTTTAAGGTTGGAGATGTCATCCAATGCTTGGAGCAAGTCAATAGAAAACCCAAATTTATTTCATCTCAAAGTGGTGCTGTCAGAATAGAATGTTGATAGAATTTTCACCAAGAAATGAACAATCTTTTTTTGGCAATGTAGAAACCTTTGTCTCATTAATCTTCTATTTATTCTTATATTATTGAGTAGAAGTAAAACAATTTTTCTGTATAAATAAAACTCTATAGTGAATTCTTTACACTGAACAACAACAATTATACAGTGTATGGCCATAAAATGTACTATCAAGTGTTATACTATCAAAGAGCACAAAAAAATAAAATGTTATCAAGTGTTAGTGGTTGAAATTTGTGTGGAAAAAATAACAATCATAGCAATGAAACTTCCCAAGTTTACACTTTTGGAATTTTACCAGTTACCAGAACTAAATATTAGTAGTACTTTTATACAAATATGGTATTCAACAAACAAGAATGGAGTTATGTTATAGTGTACACACAAGCCACTTGAAAAATTCATTGAAGTTGAGGGGGATCACATAAAAGATTGCTCTTGGAGCTGAAATTATTGGAAATCTTACGGAAAATACTTCTTTACGAACATTGTAGGAAATTCTCATAGCATGAGGCGTGTAGACAAGAAAGGTAAATTCCAAAACTTTTGATTTTGTTACTTTTTTTTCTTGATTTGATATACTTTAGCTAGTTATGTTAATGTGTTTTGTTCACTTTTAAGTTCAAAGATTAGTGCTTTAAGATTCTATTACACTAGAAATGGAGTCAGGATTTAAAGTTTATGAGTTTGGGATCCTAGTCTTTTCTGAGTTATTGAGTTTTAAAATAGTGTTTTGTATATATTTGATGAATATTTTACGATAATATAGAGTTCGGACTAAAGCTATTAAGTTCTGCTGAATCCGTAAGGGAAGATTTAGGCAGAGAAATGGTGAACAAAAGCAAAAACACATGTAGGTGCTTTTCAAACTAATCAATGAAGCAAAAGATCTTCACAATAATGGAAATGCTTGTTTATGATATGTTCTCTTTTATCTGAAAGTGGGACCTTATTTGATTAAAGTAGATGCTCTTTATTGGATTTTTAGATGTCTTGTACATTTAAAGATGCTCTTTTTGTACATTTTAAATAGACACTCAAACTCGGACTCAACTGACAAGTAAACACTCCAACTTTGAGAGTCCACGTCTAGACATCTCAACTAACAACTAAACACTCCAATTCGTCTCCAATGTGTCTCGTGGACACGCTATGCTGAGGTGACAGGTAAATTTGGATGTGTCTAGATGATTATTTTGAAAATTGGAGTGTTTAACTCATGACACAATGAAGATGAGTTGAGGTGTCTAGACGTGCATACATAAAGCTGGAGTGTTTAATTAGTTGCCAGCTGAGGCCAAGTTAAAGTATATATATATGTATTATGCCTTTTAAAAAGCACCAGCTTTGAAAGAGTAATGATTTGCACTTTCAACTGTTGGCATCTTGCAATCAAAAGGTTATTTTACTTCTGAACTGACTGTTTCTTGATTATGATTGTTTATGGGATTTTTTTAAGTCTGAACATGAAAAATTGTATAATACTGGACTGAAATGAGCTTAAATGGAGTAACATTGTTAGTGAGGGTTCATTTAGTCGTCGACTCCACTTGCTTGAGATGGAGGGCATTGTAGTAATCGTTGCTGTCGTTATGAAAATCCAAATGAACCTTTTCTGTTATATTTCGTCTTTTGAATACTCTTACATGATTGTTACACATTAGTGGATACAAAATTTTAATTAGTTTTTATTTTTTGAATTATCAGGGATATATAATCATGGATCTCTGGCTGGTTTTCTGTGGGAAGTATGAGTGTTCACAGAAGGCTGGAGAGAGTTGTAGTTCAACTTTTCTTGATCCATTTTCATGCACCAGTCACATATTGGTCATTTTTGCAAATATCCTGCTTCTGATGATTCTTGCTACCAAGTTTTCATCACGAAAGAGCATGTCATCTTCTGAGTTCCAAGGCAATTCTATCTTGTCAAGTTGTTCCTACATTTTCAATGGCAGTTTAGCTTTAGCATACTTGACTTTTGGGACAAGGAAAGTTTTGCAGAAAGTCATCGCGGAACAAACTGTTCTACCTCTACTTCAATGGCTAGTTCCGTTGTCACAAGGGCTCACGTGGTTGCTGCTGAGTTTACTTTCCATTTACAAGAAGCAGTATACTTCTTCACCAGGGAAGCTGTGTATTTTTCTTGCAAGCTTACTAGCAGCATTTCTTTGTATTTCATCCGTATGGCAAGTAATCGTAGAGAATGTAGTGTACACCAAATCAGTCTTGGATATGTTACCACTACTAGGAGTGATTTTAATGACCATTTCTGCATCCAAAGGCCAAAGGAAATTAAGCACTTGTGAACCTCTTCTGGGAGAAGAAGCCGATAATGCCTGTGGTAAAGTTGAATCAAATGAGAATACAACTCCATTTGCCAAAGCTGGAATATTTCGTAGAATGTCATTTTGCTGGTTGAATGATTTACTGAAGAAGGGCAAGGAGAAAACTCTCAATGATGAGGACATTCCAGAGTTGAGGCCGGAGGATCAAGCTGGGACGTTGTACTCGTTATTTAAGGAGCAAGTAAATAAAAGAAAGCAAAAAACTTCAAATGCTCGGACTTCTGTATTTTCAGCGATAGTCTGCTGTCAATGGAAAGCCATTGTGGTGTCTGGATTGTTCGCGCTGATTAAGACGGTGACTGTGTCAATAGGGCCCTTGTTTCTTTATGCCTTCATTGAACTTGCCAAAGGAAATGGAGCTTTCAAATATGAAGGTTATGTGCTAGCCGGGGGAATCCTTATTGCTAAATGCATAGAATCATTAGCAGAGAGGCAATGGTTTTTCAGGACTAGACTAATCGGCCTTCAAGTTAAATCCTTGTTAACTGCAGCTATATACGATAAGCAACTCCGCCTTTCAAACACTGCTAAGAATACTCACTCACCTGGTGAGATAATAAACTATGCCACAGTTGATACCTTTAAAGTTAGTGAATTTCCATATTGGTGTCATCAAATATGGACAACGGGCGTTCAGGTATGCATTGCATTAGTCATAATGTATTATGCTGTAGGACTGGCTACTGTACCAGCTCTACTATTAGTTGTAGCAAGTGTGCTAGGAAATTCCCCGGTTGCCAAATCACAGCACAAGTACTTGACTGAGCTTATGATCACGCAAGACAGAATGCTAAGGGCCATAACTGAAGCTCTTACTAGTATGAAAGTGTTGAAGTTGTACGCGTGGGAGAAACACTTTAAGAATGCAATTGAAAAACTAAGAGAAGACGAATACCGATGGTTATCAGCAGTGCAAATGCAGAAAGGCTATTACCTGGTTTTGTTTTGGTCAACGCCAATCATAGTATCCGCGGTTACTTTCTGGTCTTGCTACTTACTCAAAGTCCCTCTTAATACCACTAATGTCTTCACATTCCTTGCCACTTTACGCATTGTTCAGGAACCTGTTAGGTCAGTTCCTGATATTCTTGGAGTATTCATAGAAGCAAAAGTCTCGTTATCTCGAATTGTGGAATTTCTTGAGGCTCCTGAGTTGCAAAACAGACGTATTGAGCAGAAGTACCGGGGGAAGGAACTTGAGCATTCCATAATCATCAAGTCCAATGGGATATCATGGGATGCAGGTTCACATAATCCTGAAGTGAAAAGTGTAAACCTTCATGTCAAACAAGGGCAAAAGTTAGCTATCTGTGGAGAGGTTGGTTCTGGTAAGTCAACTCTTTTAGCTGCAATCCTCGGAGAGGTTCCATACGTTGATGGCTTGGTAAGTTTTACGTTGACTTCTCATTGTCATTTCACTGTCACATTTTTTCTGCAATACTTGGATATCAGCAAATGCTAAGCCTGTTTCATTGACTTCTCAATTTTCAGGTTCAAGTTCATGGAACGGTGGCATACGTCTCTCAGAATGCATGGATTCAGACAGGAACAATAAGAGAAAACATACTTTTTGGTTCCACCATGGATCAGATCAAATACCAAGAAGTACTCGAAAGGTGTTCTCTTGTCAAGGACCTTGAAATGCTTCCTTTCGGTGACCAAACGATTATTGGAGAAAGAGGTGTTAACCTCAGTGGTGGACAGAAGCAGCGAGTTCAGCTGGCACGTGCACTGTATCAAGATGCAGACATATATCTATTGGACGATCCATTCAGCGCAGTTGATGCACACACCTCAACCTGTCTATTTAATGTAAGAACATATATCTCGACAAACTAAAGATCGAAAAAGCATTTTGTAAAATAGCTAACTTTGAATCTCATATGATCAGGAATATGTCATGGGAGCTCTTTCGGAAAAGACAGTCTTGCTTGTGACTCATCAAGTAGATTTCCTTCCTACATTTGATTCAATATTGGTTAGTAATCTGTTCTGCATAGCTTAATCTCACTTACTATGCATCATGATCCTGTAATTAATACATTTAAACTTCCATTTCATTTCGATGAACTTGTGTGCCAGACTTATTTTAGCAGATTTTACGCAAGTATGTAATCTAACAGAGTTCTATTTTGTCATTAGCTAATGTCTGAAGGAAACATCATACAGTCAGCTTCCTTTGATCAGTTGCTTCTTTCTTGTGAAGAGTTTCAAAACCTCATTCATGCACATGACGAGGCGACTAAAAGTGAGAGTAATCGAGGGCGCTCTCCACAAGAAAGGACCAAAAGCTCCGTAGAGAATATCCATCCATTATGTGAAGAAGAACAGCTAATAACACCTGTTGGTGAGCAGTTGATCAAGCAAGAAGAACGAGAAACAGGATACACCGGTCTTAAGCCGTATAAACAATATCTTGGCGAAAGCAACGGCCTTTTTTACCTCCTTTTGGTTATATTTTCACACCTCCTATATATGGTTGGCCAGCTAGGACAAAATCTTTTGTTAGCTGCTGATTTACAGAGTTCAAAAACCAGCAAATTGAATCTCATCCTAATATACTCATCCATAGGTTTTGGTATGTCAGTAACCTTGTTATTTAGGTCCTATGTAGTGGTTAATTTAGGCCTCAAGTCTTCAAAATCTATTTTTGCTAAGTTACTAACGTCTATATTCCGAGCACCAATGTCATTTTACGACTCAACACCACTCGGAAGAATACTTAGTCGGGTAAGAAATGACAACCTAAGCTAGCCTATGACAACAATGCTTGAGAGTATATATGGAACTAACATAGTCTTGTTTTGCAGTTGTCTTCAGACCTCAGTGTTTTGGATCTCGACTTGTCATTTCGATTCAGTCAGGCTGCGTCCTCAACCTTGACCACATACTTCAGCTTAGGAATATTGGCTGCTCTCACCTGGCCAATCTTGATTATCATTATACCGATGATTTATATGACAGTGATATTACAGGCGAGCATATTAACTACTCATGCCTCATTACTAGTCCTTATATCGACTACCTGCTCAACTTTTTAGTCCCACTGTTTATTGTTCTGCATAGAGATTCTATTTTGCTTCAGCAAAGGAACTCATGAGAATTGATGGAACAACAAAGTCAGCAGTTGCTAGCCATCTTGCTGAAGCCATAGCGGGAGCAATGACCATCAGAGCTTTCGAGGAGGAGGATCGTTTTTGCACAGAATATCTACACCTTGTTGATAGAAATGCAATTGCATTTTTCCACAGCTTTTCAGCAACCGAGTGGTTGATCCAACGTCTGGAAATACTCTGCGCCGTAGTTCTCTCGTTCTCAGCCTTAGCCATGGTTTTACTTCCCTTTGAAGCTTCTGACTCAGGTAATGAAATTCGTTACATAATAAAATGAAGTTTGGTTCATATACTAAGACTTTGCATTTGATTTTCAGGATATATTGGAATGGCTCTATCGTATGCTCTTTCGTTAAACGTGTTCCTAGTTTCTTCAGTCCAAAACCAATGCATGCTAGAAAACTCCATCATTTCAGTAGAAAGACTTGAGCAATACATGCATATTCCTAGCGAACACCCTGAAATTATACCAGGCAACAGACCTGATCCCTCTTGGCCTTCCATTGGTAAAGTGGAGATTGTTGATTTAAAGGTTAGTATCCTAGCTCCTTAGATATCGATCTTCATTTATTCATCGATGTAGACCATAGATCACACGCAATTTATATTCCAGGTCAGATATCAACCGACTGCTCCACTAGTTCTACAAGGCATTAGCTTCACAATTGAAGGTGGATATAAAGTTGGAATTGTTGGCAGGACAGGTAGTGGGAAAACAACTCTTATCAGTGCCTTGTTTCGCTTGGTAGAGCCAACAGAAGGAATGATCATCATAGATGGCATAAACATCTCAACAATCGGGATTCATGATCTTCGATCTTCTTTATCAATCATTCCACAAGATCCCACACTTTTTAGCGGAACTGTTAGATACAATCTTGATCCACTGTCAGAGCACACTGATCAGGAGATATGGGAGGTAACATTTCCTTGTAAACATTGTCAAAATTCATCATTCTGCTGCAAAATTACCTTATAGAGTTAACTCGTGTTATACGAGTACCAACTCATAAGTACTTTTTGACTTATCTACGCGTGTGGTACCCTTTCGAGACAAAACTCCTAGCCCCCTCCATTCCATTTCTGTTGTCTGTCCTTTTCCCAGTGTAAAAGGAGTTTCTATTGCTCTAACAGAAGTGTTATCAGTACTTTCTAACAAACACATTAACTTTGTATTATCACGTTCAACACTTCTATCCAGACATATAACTGTTTATTTATAAAATCAACTTCAACACTCATTTCCGTTATCATCATGTGTGCAAGGTTTTGAGGAAATGTCAACTTCGAGATGTTGTTCAACAGAAAGAAGGAAGACTAGACTCCTCAGGTAATCATGATGATAATTTAAATCCTCTGCTCAGACTCTTCAAAAATGTCACCATGTTCGTGTTAGATCCTCCTCATGACACGGGTGCTAACAACATTTTTTATGACTCCGAGCAACATAGTAAAGTTATATAGTACTAACAATCAATAGTACTATGTATAGTGTCACAAGATGGATCAAATTGGAGTATGGGACAAAGACAATTATTTTGTCTTGGAAGAGCATTATTAAAAAGAAGGAAACTATTAGTTCTTGATGAAGCAACAGCATCAATTGACAATGCAACAGATTCAATAATTCAAAAAACAATAAGGACAGAATTTGAGGATTGCACAGTTATAACAGTAGCTCACAGAATCCCAACAGTCATGGATTGCACTATGGTTCTTGCTATAAGTGATGGTAAGATTCAACAAAATAATTACTTACTTCAAGGGTGTTTTTGATACGACGAAAAATATTAAATTACATTTTTTTTTACAGGGAAGCTGGTAGAGTATGATAAGCCAATGAAACTTATGAATAAAGAAAGTTCATTATTTGGGCAGCTTGTTAATGAATATTGGTCACATTCTCAACATGTTGACATACAAATTAATTCAATATGAGTAGCCAATATGGAACTTATAATAAGAATTTAAGTTATATACATTCAATTCGCGCTTATATGGCGCGTTATGTTATTTTTTTCAAGTTATCAAATAATAGAGTTTTTTCACACAAAATTGAATCAAGTAAAAGAAATAAATTCACATGATAAATGAAAAAACGTGGTGTAATTTATATACAAACAATTTGAAAAATCAGATTGAAATATTAAACTTGCTTTACTTTTTTTTGTATTTATGTAAAATCAGTGACAAAGTAGTGCAGATTTCGTGACAATTAATTGTCTTGTAAAAACAAAAAAATTCTAACTATTATTAAAATTTTCAAAAGCAATAATTTAATGATTTTTTTTTTTGCTTTTTACGATAATTTTCAAGAGGAAAAAAAATGAATTCTTATAGTTACCAGATTATTTTGTATTAATATTAAATTAGTTACGGAATTTCTATTTATCTTGTAATGTTGATCACTTATGCATTTTTTTATGACGATTATTTTTCTAATAAGTAAAAGAGAGAGAAAATAAATATACACTCATCAATAGATACTTATAACTAATATATTTTTATTATTATATTTTTCGTGCAAACTAAAGGCTCGCTATTAACCAAACTTTCTAATTATTATCAGAATTTTTTGAGAAGTGAGAGTAAAGTTTTTCCACACATAATTGAATCAAGTAAGAAAAATAAACTCACGTGGTAATGAAGAAAGATGATGTAGTTTGTATACACCAATTTGATACTTACGTTTATCTTGTGATATTGATTACTTGTGCATTTTTCGTGACAATTGTTTGTCTTCTATGTATAAGAGAAACAAAACCTATTGTGCACTCATCAAAATAAGTTCTTACAGTTAAATTTATTTTTATTTTTTTCTTTGTGCTAATTAAAGGCTCTCTATTGATCAAACTCTCCAATTATTATCAAAAATTTATAGAGATCAAATAATAGGTTTTTTCACACAAAATTGAATCAAGTAAGAGAAATAAACTCAAATGGTAAATGAAAAAACATTGTGTAGTTTATATACAATCAATTTGAAAAAAAAAATCATAGTAAGAATTAGTTGTCTTGTAGTAATGAGGTAAGAAAAAAAACAAAAACAAAAATAAAATCAAAATTCAAAATCAGATATTTCAATTGATACTTTTTTTCTTATTTTCTTCTTCTTTGTGTTAATGGAGAGCATTGCTCTGTAAACTCTAATTATTATAGAAATTTACAAAATCAATAATTTCATTACTTTATTTTTTTTTTTCCTTTCTGCAATAATTTTCAAGAGAAAAAAATGAATTCATGAATTCATGACAATTGTTTTTTTTTTTTTGTATGTACAAGAGTGAAAAGAAACAAATGAGAACTCAACAAAATGGGTTCTTACAAAGTAAAAAGTTTACCTTTAAAACCCACAAAACTAGTAATTATAACTACGCCTCAGTCCCAAACAAATTGACGTCAAACTATGGAAAACATAGTCCTTCAAGTACTGGATGAGTTCTTGTAACCATAGCAACAGGCATTTTGCTTCTACCAACCATAACACTTTCCAAAATCTCACCTTCCTCTGCTTCTCTTTCCATTTCACATGTTTTCTTGGATTTATAAATTCCCAACACCATCCTTCCTACAACAGCCACCAATCCCACACCTAATAGCCCGATAACGAAACCGATAACCAAAAACCCCCATATTCTCTTCTTCTTCTTCCTTGTCTCTGAAGGTAACACTATAGTGAAATGACCATGATTTCTTGTGTAACATAAGTTGGGAAACCTCATTTCACTAAGTGAAACTTTCCCATTTTCATCAAACATTGCACAGTACTTTGTTGTTCTTCCTTTGATCATCTCTGTTAAATTCTTGAACTCGATCGATATAGGTTGTCCCATTGGTCTAAGATCAAGCTTTCTAAGACTTGTGATGGTGCTAATATGTGATGGTGCATCATAAACAATGAAACCAATAACAGAAGTCAAGAGATTGTAACCTGATATGTTGAAGTAATGAGAAGACAAGTTTCCCATATCATTGTACACAATATGGATTCTTTTGACATAAGGCACTGGAATTGTTCTTGGAGGAATTGAAAATCCGCTAAAGTTTGCACCTTTTTCCCACAATGTCCTGCTTCTTAACCTCACTAATGTGAGTTTCATTCCTGCTAAACTTGAAGGAACAGTAGCATTATATAAAGATCCAGTATGTTGATGAATCAAAGTATTGAAAGCATGTTCATGAAGAATAACATCTAATGATTTTGTAAGGCTGTTATTATTAGAACATTGAACAAGAACAAAGAGTTTCAAGAAGAGGAATAACAGAAATATGTACAAGTTCTGCACAAAATTTGATCTCCTTGGCCATTGTGATCCATTCTTCGGTTTCATTGGATTTGGGCAACTATTTGGTTTGCTGTACTTTTCAACGGTATGAAGGACTTTGAGCTTGGAAAATGGCTGAAATTGAGGAAGAAAGAAGGGTTGGAGGTGGAAAGTTTTTTTTCTCTTTTGGACTAAAAGTAGGACTATAACCAAGGGTGTGATAATGAAGTGGGTGAAAATCGTGGAAAATCAAGTTGGTCTGAATTCCAGTATAAACAAAAGTGGGGTCTGTAGAGGATAGAGTATACAGAGACTCCATCATTATCAATAAAAAGAAAAAGGAGTAGGGTTATATGCTCAAAGTCATGCTTAAGTTGGTCCCATTAGCATAATAATAGGAATTCCCAAGCAATGATGACTTTGTCTGTTGATAAAAGAGACCATAGATATTCCATAGAATGCGGAAATTATCATTTATCACATGGACTTTAGTGCATGTTCTTTTGTATTTTTGCAGACAAATCTTTATAAGAAGTTGGAACAACTAGGATTTATATGGACAGTTTGATGAGTACTCAAGAAAGCCATGATCTAGGCTGTAACTTCCATTGCACAACCTGTGATGTGGAAACCAGTCAAATACATAACTGCGTATTTAAAAAGTGTTTCAGCTGAACCAAATAGTCTCTTGAACTCCCTAGGAGCATTTTATTCTTCAATGTCAAAGAGTCAAAGAGAAGGCACGCTATAACGAACATAACAGTCAGTTAAAAAACATTACCATCTCGAGCAGCTACACGAGGATGTCGCCATTCTCATCACTGGACATTGTCACTGATGTCTTGTTATCTTAGGACGCTCTGCCAAGCTTTTCCTTGTTAACCAGCCTTGTGATTCTCGTTATAGAATGTAGTGCACAACAGCTTAATGGAAAGGGTGGCATTGCTCTCTTCTGCCACCCCGAGGCGCAAAGAGTACCTGCATTAGGTCAATCTGAAAACCAACATTTACTGTGTATGCTGGAAGTTCAAACACAGCAGACAGTTCCAAAATAGAATTTGAAGCTTTGAAGGAAAGTACTTAAATACACATCCCAAAGCCACTGGAATCAGCATGATCAAAGTCACTAAAAGATCAAAATATGAAACTACTCAACAAGTATGATTTTACTAATTTACAACAGTGCAACTATGGCAACAGGCAAAAAAACATTATAGCCCACAAAACTCTAGCTCATATGTGGAGCACTTAAAGTAAGAAAGTAAGATACCATTACAAGATAAAAAATTTCCAGGACTCTGGCTTTCTATTCCCTGACTCTAAGCTCTGCGCGAAGATGGAGAATTCCATTGATGAAGAATAAACTATCTTCAGACAGAAACGGGGTCCAAGCTACACCAAACAGGTTCCTGTAGCCAACAGCCTTGCCACTAGTGAATGTGTAATCTCCCTTGTACTTGCTCACATAGTCCTCACCTGGACTGATACGAGCTGCAAACTCATAATCAACTGCAAATGACACTGACCCCTTCTCTTGCATGCCCAGAAACAGCCCGAAGCAATGGAATGCACTTTGATGATCCATGTTGCAATGAGCTGACAGGAAAAAACCCTGTCCAGCCAAATGGAAAGCCTGTGAATAAACTCTACCAGCTGGAAAGAGGCTAGCACACTCGTCTCTTTTCAAATCTAGGTATATAACACACTGCTGATGAGGCGTTTCAAACTCAAGAGCTTTAATAGGTCTGTACTTGTATGCCCGTTCCACATAACGATGGTACAACGCATTCCCCGCCTCGGCAGCAATTGAGCGCTGCCGATACGGTGCTTCGGCCTTATAAAAAAGAGCCTCGAAAACAAGCTTTGAAGCAAGCTTGGGATCAAAGTCATTGCACGTCATGACTTTCTTCAGCTTCCTGCATGTCATGCATGGAAATCGAATGAGGTGAAGAAGATGTGAGCTCCATACTTCCCGTCGATCCTCAAGTTTTGGGTAATGCATACGAGCCCACTTCAACACAAAGTCAAAGACAGCATCCTCTGAAGCAATTTGAAGATTATCACTGGACAAAACAGCCTCAATTCCCGAAAGAGGAAGACTCAATACATCTTCTTGGAACCTGAAGGATTTAAGGAACAAGAATGAAAATGAAGATACTTTTTTTCTCAAATTCAACCAAACCATAGAGAACAATGTTGACGAGAGGGAGTTGCTCGGATGGTAAGCACCCTTCACTTCCAACCCGAAGGTTGCGAGTTCGAGTCACCAAGGGAGCAAAAGGGGTGGGAGCTCCTAGGGAGGGTTAAAAAAAAATAAAAAAAAAATAGAGAACAATGTCTACATAGAGCTACTCACTTGGTTATGTCCTTGAAACGTTGAGCAAGAAACTGTTTTGCAGCATCTGTTAACGGCTGAACTTCATCAGCCACTAATATATTGAAAGGAAGATCCAAATAGAGCAATGCTGATTCAGTCGTCATGCGTAGATTCCGCAGTAAGTGGCTGCAGTATTTCATGCATGACGCAACCTCAAATTTGTCAGCAACCATCATCACATCAAGCACAGCAGTAGGTGTTGTAGCTGAAAAAGTATTACTATACATAAAATTCAAGAGATCCATGAGCGCAGCTTCTTCTGCTCAAAAAGTTAAGAAAGGAAAAAGTTAGTTCTGTTGTCAACTAACAACAGAAGAAAATATATGCAGATAATTTTTTCTTAAAACGAAGGGGAGACAATAAAGAGGTGGGCAGGATATTTTGCACATAATTAAAACCATCAAGTGTATAGAGAATACTACTAAACTTGCAAACATTATACGCGATAATCCTTGTCAAATTGACTCTTCAGGAGTATCTCATATAAAATTCATGTCAAGGATCCCATAATAAAAAATTAAAAAAATACATGTGCCGCGCTAAGGCTATTAAATACAGAAATTCCTAGACCCTAGTGTGGTGTTTACTTATCTAGTTGTTTGGACTTTGGCAACCCTAGGAAGATCTCAATTTTCATTCATTAGTAGTAGGTAATATGATTTCTATTGATGGTACATTGATAGTTGAAGAATATAAACAGAAAATGTATCTGGTTCGTACAAAATTCAAATTTCCTATTAGAGAAAATCTAGTTATTCTAAGCTTTTAACCCTAACAATAGCCACTGAGAGGAGAAGCAGACGGTTCATCTATTGACAAACATTGCATTCTTTTAAACCCTGCCTTGAGAAGGAAATGTAGTTGAAATAAAGTACTTACCCGATGCATGGATTTGTATAGTTATGTTCCGTTGCTCCGACTCTTTCATACCATTTGAGAACAACTACGAAGAAAACAAATAGTTGTAAAAAAAACATGGAATGATTAATTAAGGCAAAAAGTATTACATTAAGGACTGCTCACCTTTTAAAAGAATCGACTCTTAGCCGCCAAAATGGGAGAACTGATATGTAAAGTTCTCACACGAAGGGGGTTTGAGGAGTCCATGTCCGTAGATGAATCGTCATTTTCAGACTCTTCATCATCGCCTATAAAATGCATCAAACTTGTCTAAAAAACTTAGAAAAATAACCAATGCCCACCTAAGTTGCACGGACTCTTTCACTTTCGATGCTGCACCCGTGTTGGATTCTCCAAAAATACACTATTTTGGCGAATCCGACACGCACCCTTGATATATTTGAAGAGTCCGAGCAACATAGATGACCACATAGAATAAAAATTAAGAATGCAATTATCATCAATAAACATTTTGTCTTTCCAATTATGCATGCAGAGAATATACCTAGAAGATTGCGCAATATCAGAATCTAACCTCAGATACTCTGATAATCAGGATTTTATGGAAAGAGCAAAATCACTAATGACTGATATCCTTGAAATAGCAGGAAAAAACAGTCCATTATAAGGAAGTGAATAGGTACCGAAGAGATTTGTAGTCATCACTATGCCAGAAGGCAATTCTTCAAGCATTACTACAGCTTCTTCTTCCCGTTCGTCATCAGCAAGACCATCTTCCATTTCTAGAGCAGTACAATTTACTACCTGCTCATCACGTTGCACGACCACATCCGCATCTTACAAGTGAAAGAGATAAGCATACGGAAGAAAATAAATAGGAAACGTCAAGTAATTTGCAAAACTCCCAAATATACAACTAACAGAGAAAGTTTACAAGACGAAGCATATTTTGTTTTCAATAGGCCACAAACTATTGAGAATGATTTTTTTCCATCAGCCACAAAATTAAGTCCACTGTGATTTCAAACAGCCAACAAACAATAGCAGCATCTAGAAACAATAGCATCTGCAACAAAACTTAACTGACAGACACACTTTGTACTGGAAAAGGGACTGCAAGATCATAGTATATTAACAACAACAAAATCAATGCTCATCCATTCTAACCTTTATTTTAACAAAAAAGAGAATTCTAAATTGAAGAAGAAAATTGCAGTAGTTATATCTGTAAAGAAAATGCAACCACATCCCACACAAGGGAAAAAGAGCCCTAAATCCATAAAATGTCTTTCGCCAGGGACAAATTTATGCACTAAAATTGGGGCACATGAACTCGTGGTCTCTCCATAAAATTAGGTATTTTGTCTCTATATTTTCAAAAATTGGTATAATATTATATGTGGACATGTGGGCACATGGCACCCATCCTACAAGAAGGTTAAATGATGCACTTGGTTGAATGTTGAGTTATTTACCTAGAGGACTAGGGATCAATTCTACCTTTAAAACATCTTTCCTTCTTTACTTGGTAGTGCACTCATGTTCTACAAATCCTAGATTCGACTCTATCTTTCGCATAACAATTACTATTATAATTCAACTCTAAACTAGTCGAGTCTAGCTATATGAATTATCTACATCGCTTCCACTCCATTTGGATTCGTAAACTATCTTTTCCATCCATTAACCAAAAAGAAATTCCCACATGAAAAAACCGACTTTATATGTATAAACCAGAAACCAAATGGAATAAAAGAAGTTAAACCCTATCTATTAGTGAAATAGGTGTCAAACCCTAACAAAGAAGTGAAAAGCAATCCATTTTATTTCATTTAATAGTTCGTCCATGTGATGAGGAGAAGTGTGAGAGATTAGCTAGAAATGAATTTAGGAGAGGTAGAGATAGACCGAAGAAGTATTGGGGAGAGGTGATTAGACAAGACATGGTGCAATTGTGGCTTACAGAAGGCATGACCTTAGATAGAGGGTTGTAAAGGACACGAATCATTGTAGAAGGTTAGTAGGTAGGAGTGCGTTCATGCTAGTAGGTAGGAGTGTATTGTCTTGGTGCTCTTACTAGTAGTCTTAGTGCTATGCTTGTAGTTTCTTGTTCTTTGACTTTGTTGATATCTATTGTTTCGTATAGTTCGATTGTAGTATTATTTTGTTGTAGTGCTGTTCTGCTACTGTCTATTGTTTTACTACCTATTGTCTCTTGTACTTCCATTACATCTTTTTCTAGTCTGTTTTTGTCTTGAGCCGAGGTCTACTGGAAACAACCTCTCTACCTCACCTCTCTAAGGTAGAAGTAAGGTCTACTTACACTCTACCCACCTTAGACCTCACGTACACTCTACCCACCTCAGACCTCACTCTATAGGAATACACATTACATTTGGTATGTTGTTGTTACCCACCTCAAACCTCACGTACACTCTACCCACCTCAGACCTCCCTCTATAGGAATACACATTACATTGGGTATGTTATTGTTCTCTCTTAAAACAAAAATTCTATATCATTCATGAAAACAGCAAGGAGAAAAAAGATGATTTTTTTTTGCAATGAATAATAACAGAAAACCAAAACTCTAAAGATTTTAAAATATCAAAAACCACTAATCAAGCATTCAAAAAAAGATTTAAAAAAAAACCCTAAATTAAAATTGAGAATAGCAAACCATTTCCTCTTCTGTTGATTTCTTCTCTCCTACGCTTGCGTTTCCGGGCCCAATCAACAACTAAACTCAAACCTTCCTCCTCTGTTTTCCGTGCCGGCAAGTCCGGTACGACCTCAATCATCAATACCCGATCAGAAAAGTTGCTATCGTCGAAAGCAAACCCATAGTCCGATTGAGTACCTGACCCATCAGACCCACGCCCGGAACAGATATGGGTATCCATTATCCCCCGGATATCAAACAGTACAGTTTTTTTCACCCAGAATTGAATCAAGTAAGAGAAATTAACTCAAACCCAAATGGAAAGCTAACAAACATTTCTGAAACACAAATCGAAAATTGAGAGATTACAGTGTGAATTTCTTCCAAGAATACTTTTTCAATTGGTTTGTTTTGCTGATTTTTGTTTTTTATGTTCAAATCAGTTACTATAAAGTAGTTGGAAAAATAAAAAATCAAAACCAAAACTCAAAATCTGTACTTCCAATTGTGTTCTTTGGAGTAGGTATGTTGATGAACTCAGTAAATATCTTTGAAGGATGTGTATGGAATATTCGACTTTTAATTTGTTTGTTTGATTTTTATTTGGTGGCAAAATTTCAAAAGAAGTTAAAATACTTCATTTAGATAAGATATTTTTATATATGTCGCGTGAAAAATTAAAATTATTAAGATAAGATAAAAATGAAGAAGGTAATTTTTTTTATTTTTAGAACTCAATACGAGTAAGGTACTAATTTTAGAAAAATCACACCATATAAGAATTCGTTTAGTTGGGAAATAAATTATTTCATAATTGTTATTTTGGAGTTCATTATCTTAAAATTATTATATTATTTTTAATATGGAATAAAAATAACATAACAATATCGCTTACTAATAATACATCTTACCAAACAAGCCATAAATGTCAAGACTGTGTGGAGGAGTTGTGATCATAAGTTAATTGTGTGTAACTAAAATATCATCTAAGCAATTACTTGCTTATAACATGTTGTACTAATTAAGTTATTGATAAGGATATATATATTGCATTTTAACTTCCTTTTTTAAGATCAAGCAAAACTATATATAGGCTGTTTTATTTTAGCTTTGTCTAGACTTGATTTTCAAATATAAAAAGTTATGTTTGATCTCAAAATATATTATTATGTGATTAACTATCAAATTTTGATTAATATTTGATCGTTTATATTACGTGATTGATTAATGATTAATTAATCCTTCATCACTTATTTTAATCCATTCATCAGGCATATAAGTGGTCCAACTAATTATCAACACCATTGAAAAAAGAGAAAAGCAACAAAGACATGATATAATAAAGTTTAGTTTCAAAATACCATTTTCATGATTCTCTTTTCATTGTTTTTCTTTCTTAAATCAAGGGTGGTTCAATAAGATGTACGGAAATTGAACAATTAATAGTTGAGGTGTGATTTGATAAATATTTAGTGATAGTTTTGATAGGAAAATCACACGCCTATTCGATTAGGTATGAAACTAAAAAAAACGAAATACTTTAAATGTGTTTTTGACGCTACACTCATTTTAAAACATTGCTATTCGATTGGTTTTATTCCCTATTTTTTTAATAAAAACTTAGCTAACACGTTTTAGAAAAATAAATTTTAGAAAATCCATGGTTAATACTTCGTCTTATAGCAACTGATGATGAAGTTTAGTTTTAATTTCACTTAGACTATATAACATATTATATGAAAATTATATCCATTTTTTAAAAGCAAAAAGTTCTCTCAAAAAGGAAAACATTAGTTCTATTGTGTTCTACGAGTATAACTGAATATTGATTTCTTTTTTGTTCACGTAATTAAAATCGAAAACATGGTGATAACTGATAAGGTTATTGAAATTTAAACTCGTGATACTATGATTCAAATTATAAGTGATCAACTACTCGATTATTTGCATAATTTATACAAAATTTGAAACTAAACAAATGTTTTCATACAATATAGGCTATTTCCATAAATACAGCTATGGGCTTGGATTTTCCTTAAAGCCCAATTAACAATTTTTCATAACTAATCTCAACCCAAAAAACATAAAAGCCCAACCTAAAGAAAATGACAAGGAAAATGGGCTGATTTATGCAAATGTCTTTTTTAGGCTATCCTTTAAATTTTGTTCCTTTTTTTTTAAGAAGTTGTGCAAATATAGTCACCGTGATATTACCCTTATGGATAATGTTAGACTCGAGTTTAATGTCTGCTCATATAATGTTCAAGCATTATAGATAAATTATTGTCTAGCATTGCAATAACTTGCAAATTTTTAGGTCGTTGTCTAATATTTTCTTATACGATTTTTCATAATGCTCAAAATAGATCTTCAGATCGTGATTGTCCCTCATTGGTTGTCCCTGAATTCCATTATCAAGAAATGTATCAACGGCTTCTTGTACTGATTTTACGAAAATAACATGAAAAATTAAAAGATGGAACGTACAATATTTTATCCTTCCTATAATACTCCTATTTACCAAAAATGTTCCTTTTTTTCCTATTGTAAAACTAATTAAAGAGGAATTTAGCATATCAAATCCCATCATTAAAGTACCAACTCATATAGGGTAAAAATTATAATTATTATATTCCAAATTAGTACTAAACAATAAGAAAGAACCAAATTAAAAGAAGACAAAAGAAGAATAAGGTCATTCAAAAAGATTTGATGATGTTAATATGCACTTAGAATATTTTTTTTCCTTCTTTTTCCTAATTAACAACCAAAAAATGTTTGCTAAATTTGGTTGGTTAATATTAGTACCTTTGGGTCATAATTAATTCATATTTATTCTTTTGTTAGTACAAATCCAACAATTTCTTATCATTTTTATTGATTCCAATACAGTACAAAGTGGAATGCTGTCTTCTCATGGAACATAACAATAAAAATAATGATAAAAAAATTGAAAATATTAATATTTGCTTAATACTTTAATTATATTATTGCTAAATGCCAGACATGAAGAACATTATTATCAAATTAATTATTATTATATACCAAGATCATGGAAGTTGGCAGCCTTAGCAAATATATATTGCAAATCTATTAATAGTATATTTATATTATTATACTTGTCATGTCATTAGGATTTGTATGTTTTTCTAACTATGATGAAATATGCTGAGGAATTTTAATAAATCATACAGCATTAGAATAATGAAATTCCTTATTCCTTTTCTTTTTGTTTCAAGAAGCTAAAATAAAATAAATTACACATGGTGCATAATATTTTTGAACCAAATGTATAGTCTCAAGGGAAGAGATTAATGGTGCTTGTGGAAAAGTTTTGTTCTATTTTCAAACAAAAAAATTAGGAAGTATTTTCTAAATGGAATTTCTTTTGAAAACTATTCAAACAACACTAGTATAAAAATGAGAGATGCAAGTCTTTTGGATCATAATTTAAGTCAAACTCGTAGTGCGTATAATTTATAAGTTTATCAATTTCAAAATAACTGTATATTTAAAATCGATTCAACACTATAAAGCCTTCAAATAAAATATCTTGGGTCATGTCTAAAATTCAGTCATTTTGCTTGAATTTCAATTGCATGTAAAGTTTTATATACTTATCGTAATTTATGTATTTTGACTTGAACTTTTGTCATACATGGCTAAAAATTCAGCTATTTTTTCTTTAACTTCAATTATATAGACTTGAACTTCAGCTATTTTTGCCTTTAAGTTCAACCACTTTGACTTAAACTTCAATCATTTACTTTAAACATAAATGCATGAACATCAACCACACGTAGCTTCATACATTTGAAGTTAGTCTCCTAATTAATCAATCAACACTTGTTAGTGGATAGACGCTTTGCAATTTTCTTTGAAAAATATAGATTAAATACTAGTGTGAAAATAAGGTACCTCGTAAAAAAAATTAAAATTATACAAGTCAAGGGAACTAGGGTATTTGTCCAAACTTAAACGAATTGGACAGATCATATTTGTATGAATCAATTTTGTCACCCCTTATAATTATAATCTTCCAATATACATTCTCTTACTTTTCAAACCCCTAATGAGATTGGAATCAAATCCCTGATGAAATTGGAAAAGTTGAAAAGACTTGAGAAAAAATTATCAAAAATTAATAAAGAAGATATTTTTTCTATATTTAAGAATAATTTCAAATAATAGGAAAAAATTCCGAAAAAATATGTTACATAAACTGGGACGGAGAGAATAACAAAAGTACTTTTAGGTAAAAGCCTTTGATGCAAATTTTCATAACACAAATTCAAATATAATCGAATTCTAATCTCAATCACCTAAAGAAACTAGGATATTTCCATTTCCATGAAGTGTAACTAATTGTCCAATTTTTCCAATTCCAATTGTTGTTAGGTTGTAACTAAAAATTTGAAATAGAAAAGACTATAGAATGACACAAAATGCAGAAAAAAGAATAATAATGAGTTGATGAAATGAAAACTTAGAAGAAAAAAAAAGGACAATGGCATGTGGGCAGTTGTGTAATTTGCTGGCATTTGAATTGATGTTTGGATTTAACAGGTTATAATGATGATGATGAAGAAATAAAAAATAAATACAGTAAATATTTCAGAGAATATATAAAGTTGCAGAAATAAATTATTATTAATAAAATAAAAACTGGTACAAGCAGTACGTGCCAGATATATTTGGATATTTTTATTTTCCAGGAGTTTAATTATTTGAGTGAAAAAAGGAAACAAACTTTAATTGATGTAAAATATCGGCTTCTAACTCAACAAATAAAGTACATTACATACCTCAGAAATATAGAAGAATCCATAAACAATTAAATTACATCCGCCCCCCCCCCCCCAAAATAAAATGCGAAAGGGAGAGTAGTAAATAGTAAAATTCAATAACTTATTTTATCACAATTAATATTTTTGATTTCGAATGGTATATAGTTTATTTGTTGGTTTGGTACTTTTTCTTCTTGATTTTTATTTTTTAAACTCACCTGGTGTTCGGAATCTACATTGGAGCTTCGATTAAATTTGAATCGCATAATGCAAGGCTCATTCGGGAGTGACACTCACAACAAGATTTTTTCTAGGGAAAAAGGTCTAATATACCCCTCAACTTTTCCGTTTAAAGCTAATATACCCCTCGTTATAAAAGTGACACATATATACCCTTTTGTTATATAAATGACTCACATATATACGAGGGGCATATTAGTTTCAAATGACAAAGTTGAGAAATATATATTCAGAATTTGAATTCGAGATCTCTAATTAAAGATGGAGCAATCCACTACTTTACCATAAAACTTAGGTTAGCATTTCTTCTTGATCTTTCTAGCTTTTGTTACATCTAGCCTGCAAAATGTTTCTTTTTTTCACTGTTCATCTCATGTCTGTCTTCTGTCAACAAACGTTGTGATAATTGGGATAGAGAGAATATGATCAGTAAAATAATTGAGAGAAAAATCAGACCTACAAACACATATGTTACGTTTCCGTGTGTTTACTTGTGCATACTCAAAGAACGCTTAAATATTAGATAAAATCTAGTTCAATGATACATTTGTTATGACAAGTATTAGTAATTGATAACAAAATGGTAACTAACTACTACTACGTGTTAAAAATTCATTAATAACGTAATATAAAATATGCCTATAAAATAATGCTAACGATGTATATAACTTAAATAGTTATAAAATGGCTCATACAAAGCCAAATTATTTCCACTTTTTTTCCCTTCCAAATGGTGGGGAAGGGAGGAAGATATGCTTTGGACTTCAAAATATTGTGGCCAACAGAGATATGTGGGTTCTGAATTCTGATATAATTTTATAATTTGATATTTATATATTTATAGCTCGAATAATTGTGCTTGACAGGAATAAATGTGTACTTTATTAAAGTTCTTTTTTCATCATAGGGGTATAGCATGTGACATTATTTTGATCTTTCGGAAATAGTATCTAAATTAACTTAAGATAAAAGAAGATCGTTTAAGATTATATATATGAGAATTCATCTCGTTGGATCTTCCTTCGACGTGGAAGTCTATATCTATGTCCCTGCATGTCTAAACAATGTCTGATACTAAATGCTTGAACAATCTATTTGCGGGCGTAGTATTAGAGGCTCAACTCGAATAATATGTTTAAAGGAATTTGTCTAACATAATATAAGAGTCCAATTAATTTAAAAAGAAGGTTAAATTAAATGAGTGACCATGTAAATTCAAATAGCTAGCATTTTCTCCACAAATTATCAAGAACTTCAATGATTGAATATTCCATTTATTTAATTCTGTTTCAATAGTATCATTCTAAATATAGTGTAAAATTCCCTACTGCACAAGCTTTTGGAGGTATTTGTCTAGTGGCAAGGTGCATTATCTAGGGTGATCAATTATATGAAATGAACTACCACACATAAAAAAATAAAATCTTTCTATATTTATTGATCTGATTAATATAGATTTAGTTTGCGTGAAATTTGTATTATATATATATATATATTAAAAAAACAGGTAAATATCTATTAGAAGTTTCTCTATTCTTAGATCTCGAATTTGAAATTTCAATAATATAATAAAAGAGTCTATTAAAAGAAAATGTGTATTTTAATAAACAAATAAAAAAAATTGCATTCTAACACATGTAATCTTGATATTAATTAAAAATTATAAGATCAATTTATTGTTATCTATATAAAAGGAGTAGGCTAGACACACATAGAGACAAGAATGAACATAACAAAAAGGCTACTAAGAGTAATTGTCAAACTAGGATTATACTAATTGGCCCTAATCAAGGAAGAGCTAATTAGGGTCTATTATGGAATCTTTAGGGTTTTTCTGTACATCAAAAGTGGTTTGTCTTAGGTGCTTAATCTTTTTGCTAACTAAGGATTAATATATTATACTATATCTATCATTGTTATCAACAGAGTTGGTTAATTTAATCAGTAGTAGGCATATGAAAATAGTTATCCTCGCATGACTAGAAGATCACGAGTTGAAGTCGTAAAAATAATATTTTACATAGATGTAACATATATAAGGGTAATTAAGTCCAACCTTTCTATAATGGACAGTGGAGCTTCAGATAAAGAATATTCATATTTGGATGTGAGAGTGGTGTTGATCGAAAGATCATCTCACATCGAATCGAGACAAGATCCTTAAATTTTTTATAAAATTTGGACAATCCTCCTCTCTAGCTATGTGTCCGCTTTTGGTGTGTATACAGGATGACATTGTCAATGTCCTATTATTATTCGACCTAAATTTCCCATTAACAGATATAAAATGCAGTTTATGTAGAATTTAAAGAAAAAAATTGAGGGAATTAGTGATAAATGGTTGACTAACACTTTTACATAAACAAATACTATTCCCAACATCTAATGATATAAGTGGTTGATTAATTGTCAGTGCATGCTCTCATTATTTTTCCTTTTCTTGCCTATGCTCCATATTGGCCAAAAAATTTTATAACAATATTATTTGTTCAGATATTGTTTGATTGCTATGATAACAAAATGTTATTATAGATAACGTGAAAAAAAAACAATTTAAATCGTTATAAAAAGATTTAACGGTATATTTTAATGCATATATTTTCAATATTAAAATCATAAAAAGCAAAGCATATGCAAAGGAAGTGATGGGCTTTTCCATAATGCATAAAGATTGGAAGGAGTGTACAGTACAAAGGCTAGCTAAGCAAGGCAACCAATAAAAAATAATTTAAAAAATAAAATGAAGAATATGAATAACTTTGTTCCATATGATAATATATATAATAATAATAAATACATTATCAATATTTTAATTAATTAGCCATCATATATTTGTCTTGTCATTGCCTTTTCCTTTGCTTATATAAAGCCCATTTCTTCTAATAAATCTCATGAGCTTAACACCTACTCCACATTTCCTCTTTACCTCTTAGCATATATTTCTCTCATATCATCTACATGAAAAAAGAAAGTTAATATGCACATATCTTGTGTTATAGGGTTAAGTTTTTATAGTATTAAGTGGAATGAAGTATATCTGATTGAGGCGTAATAATTATTGTTATCTGATTGGATATATATATGAAGAGAGCTTTCTTCGGTCCACACATGGGGGGCGATAGGGTTCAATTTGCTGCCGACTCATTCATCCAAATGTTGAGGTTTTGATAGTCGAATGCCACCTCAGCAACTGAGTGAATGAAGCGGGAGTACAAGTTGAGTCTTGAGCTTCCTGTACTTGGACTGAAGGGAGCTCCCTCTTACCTTTTTTCATATCGATTATTTTACCGAGTATCTAATATTTATTCGATAAATTAACCATATATAGTAGTGGTCATGCATGGTTTAATTAACTTGCTAGGGTTAAATATACACTAGAAATTTTCTTGGTTAATTAATTAAGGTTTATACACTAATTAATATCTTTATCTTTTTTTCATTTGCAGCTTATATTTGCCTGATCCTAATTTAACCTTGAGCTGTTTTTATGTGAAGCTTTAGCTATTAAAGCTGGAGCGGAGCTACCATATTAGGTACGGGTTCAGATAAATTCAATAGTTTTTTGTTTAGACTTTATATTTGTATTATGAATATTTAATTATTAATTCAGTGATCAAAACGGAGTATGAATTCGGTGACAATTTCAGCACTCATAAATTTCAAATATCGATGACTTTGAAGCTCAAGGGTGTTTAGGGTTTTTCTGAAGCTCTCCGATGGATATTTTATTATTAGTATATTGCTGAGATATAATACTACATGATGATGAAGCTCAAATACATTATTTTTTTTTTGTTCTTGGTGTAACAAAGCATTTCTATATTCTTAATTAAAGATCTCGAATTTAAATTCTCTGAGTATGAAATCACTTTTATTAGAAAGTGTTTTATTCTGAGTGATATCGGACACGGATGGGAAACCAAAAAATAAAGTTGTACAAATTTTCTTTTTATTGTCCGACCTTTTTTCTTGTCCTTTTTGTATACTTTCCTTTATATTGTTATATATGTTATGTTCGATTATTCTTTTCCATAATATACATTTGTGGAATGAGACGTGTTGTAAATTTCGTTTTTATTTCTATATATTATTTTTATATTTCATAAATGTTTATCAACTTTTTATTAATGTATATAATTGATATTGATAATCTTGACCAACTAATCATATTTCAAATCAAATAGGACTTCAACATTTTAATACTTTAATTGAAATATTAACATTTACTATAATTATTATTTCAACGAGATAAGTAGAAACATTTAAGAATTACTTGACAAGTTCTTATAATTTTAATTTTTTAATGGATATTTTTTTTAGTTGATTTAATTGCAATACTTATCTAGAGACACGATGCAAGGCTAAAATATATGAAAATAAATTGTAGATATGAGCTGGTTTTTAATTATTTTCTTCAGTGTCTGACAAGTACCCCATATTATTTCTCCTTTCCTCAAAAAAGAATCTTTGAAAGATTTGACATTTTTATTTTTATATATTTGTTTTAACTTGATTTAAATAAATTCTTGAACATTTTGTTATTTAGGATATGCATCATAAAACTCAAACAAAACTATGCTAAATAGGGCTTTGGTCCTACTTCCCCATAATTCAACAAAAAAAAAATCTAAAAGTTTATAATTGAAGGATATGCACCATCTTTAACCAACACAAAGGGTGTATTTGGTACGGAGGAAAATACCTTGACGAAAAATATTTATAAAAAAAATAGATTTTATTTACATTTGATATGCAAGTAAGAAATACTATCCTAAAACATTTGTTTATTATCTTAACAAATACAATGGCAGATGGAAATGGTGGATAATCATGGGAGGGTACGTGAGACTGACACAATTAACCTGAAATCTACTTGTGAAACTTGTTTTTTCTACTTTCATTAAAAAAGTTATTTATTTTTTTTGGAGTTTATTTTTTAAAAACTGTTATCCAATTTTTTTTATCAATCGAATATAAAAAAATTATGAAAAATATTTTCCTCAATATCAAATACACCTAAAGTCTATTCAAAGGTAGTCTCTATAGTTGTTAATTTATAATTTTTCCTAGTTGGAATAAAAGTTTTCTCAATTCTTTTTCCATAAAAATAATTTATAATTTTTAAAATATTATTAAGATTCACATAATTTAATTTATGAAAAAGCGAAAAGTATCACATAAACGAAAAAAATTCCTTAGATATGACTTGTGATTTGACATAGGTAATTAAATTTTGCCGGTTGGTTTCAAGACATGGAAGATTTTAAAGTTTGATTTACCTTTATATAATGGGGCCTATGTAATTTAACCCATTAAGAGAGAAAAAAATTAGTGTGAATTGATCTTGATTAGTTTATTAATCACTACTGTCTTTTCAAGCATCATCTCTTAAAATCTTGAACACTACATAGTCAAGTGTTGCAAATCCATATTGTAATTGGTAATTAATTATAAACAAATTCAAGGAAAAAAGTCAAAACTAGTAGTGGGCCTCAACTACGTAGCACCAAAAATGAACTCTTCTATCACATAATAAATAATTAATGTTAATGATCTTTTAGTAGGTGGTATAAGGGATAACAATATCGAAATAAAATGAGAGATTATTTTATTTAGCATTTGATTCTGAGCATTAATTAGTCCCAAGATATATTTTGTACTAAAATGATAAGATTAACTATATAGAAAGCGATTAACTAATTTCAAGGGATATATTAAAATAGTATAAGAAAGTTAGAAAGATCAATTAGTTAGTTACAGTTTGTTAGTTAGTTATGGACTATTGACAGCTGTACACCACTAGTCACTACTACGTGACTCTATAAATAGTGGTCACATGTCATTGTAGTGAACAAGTTAATCAATGCAATAAAACAGTTTCTCTTCTTCTTCTTATTTTCTCTGTAGCTCTGATACCATGTTAATTTGTGCTTTGTACTCAACACACACAATCACCATTGATGCATATCTATGAGAGCCACCAATCTAGCCTTATACTTGTCAACCTCACCATTGGCTTTGTGTTTAATCTTATACACCCATTTAGCACCTATGGTTTTCTGTCCAGCAGGTAAATGAGTGAGCTCCCATGTGTGATTAGCCTCTAATGCATCTATCTCTTGTTGCGTGGCATGAATCCATTGTGGATCTTGAGAGGCCATCTGGAAGGAGGTAGGCTCAGTTGAAAGGGAAAATTTTGTCAAATACACCTGATAAGCTGTAGAAAGATGGTCATATGAAACAGATTGAGAAATAGGGTAGGAACAGTGGCCCTTAGGCTTGACAATGGAGACATAATCTTTAAGCCATATAGGGGGTTTTGATGTCCTAAGGGGTCTGTTGTGAGAAGGCCTTGCTGGAGGATCAGAAATGGTAGCAAGTACTTCATCTGCCTGTGCTTCATCTGCAGGTACTTCATCAGCCTGTACTCCATCTGTATCAGCAAAGGAAGGGTCCAAAACTGCTTCCTGAACCAATGAGTCATTCTGCATAGTATCAAGTGGAACTGGCTCAACTACTTCAGGTACCAATTGTGCAGGAGCACCAACAGGTGCATGATCATCCAAAGGACTATCAATAGTGTTGTTGCTTCCAAGGGTTGGGATCTTTTTCACATGGATGTGAGTAATGCCTTTCTTCAAGGTGACTTAAATGAGGTTGTGTATATGGAACTTTCTCAGGGTTTCCATACACATGGGGAGACTAGAGTATGCAAGCTCTTGAAGTCGTTATATGGCCTTAAACAAGCCTCAAGACAATGGAATATCAAACTCACAACTTCTCTCCTAGCTGACAATTACAAACAGAGTTCTCATGACCACTCATTATTTACCAAACAGCAAGGATCAAACATAGTGATTATTCTCATATATGTAGATGACCTTCTTATCACTGGAAACAGTCAAGATCTCATTCAGGCATCTAAGGAGTATCTTCAAAGTAAGTTCAAGGTAAAGGACTTAGGTGAGCTCACTTATTTTCTGGGAATAGAGGTCTTAAGGTCTAAACATGGAGCTTTGCTCAACCAAAGGAAATATGCTTTGGAGGTCATTTCTGATGTTGGTTTAAGTGGGTCAAAGTCAGCCTCCACACCATTGGAAGCAAATGTCAAATTGACCAGTGTTTCTTATGATGATCATGCAGGAAAGCTAGTTAATGATCCATTACTGGAAGATGTTCTTGCTTACCAAAAATTAGTTGGGAAACTAATTTACTTAACAATAACTAGGCCTGATATATGTTTCCTGTGCAATTGTTAAGTCAATTCATGCAGCAACCCAAGAAGTCTCACTGGGAGGTAGCTCTTAGAGTAGTCAGATATCTCAAACATTCTCCAGGATTGGGAGTTTTTATGAAAAAAGGTTCTACTTTGGAGTTAAAAGCTTATTGTGATTCAGAC
>JAJOOS010009322.1:0-64180 GCA_029582725.1 Solanum chiquidenum
ATAAATCAATAGCCCATAACAATCTACACATTAATATCACATTATTAGCTCATAATCAATAGACCCACTTTAGACCCAAAAATTAGGGTTTCAAGATATGCAAGGGTTCATGGAGTTTTTTACCTTAAAACCATCAATAGTAACATAAATCATCATTTGAAATACTTTCATGCAAGAACCCAAGCTTAGAATTGAGATTGGAGTTTTTAGTGTTTTTGAAAAATATTGAAATCACTTTGATTTGGCTCTTTGATTGAAAGGAGAATCAAAGATAAAATCCACATACCTTTGTGATTAATTTCCTTAGGAATTTGAAGAGAAATCAGTAGGAACCCATCCCCTAGCTTGAAGCTTCATCAATGCCTTCCATGGAATTCTAGAGAGAGAATTTATTTGAGAGGGAAGGTTCAACGTAGAAATAATGAGATCCAATTCTAGGTTTTGGGGTTTTAATCTATTTAAAATACCCTAAAATAGGTAGAATAATCGATTATAATAATTCCCCAAAGTACCCAAACTACCCCTCACTTAATTGGACCATTTTAAACAAGTCAAACTTGAGTTTTATTTTCGCAGATTTTGTCGGGAAACAAGTTCGCGACGCGGAGGTGTTCCCGCAAGTTTTCTAGAAATTAAATTTCGAGACAGAAGAGTCCGTGACACATCCGCGACGTGGACCAAACATTTTGGCCCTTGGTGGAGCTAGTCCGCGACGCGGACATGCTCCCTCCATGAGCATTTTCCAGCTGCCCTGGCAGCTTGCTCAGCCAAGGGTTGGGGTCCCTCCGGGTGGCCCCGAGGCGTCG
The DNA here is from genome assembly GCA_029582725.1 of Solanum chiquidenum. Classification (NCBI taxonomy): domain Eukaryota; kingdom Viridiplantae; phylum Streptophyta; class Magnoliopsida; order Solanales; family Solanaceae; genus Solanum; species Solanum chiquidenum. Next base: position 807 of record JAJOOS010009322.1, read on the forward strand.
TATTCGAATGTTTTGACCCTAAAAACATTTATTAAGACACTAGGGTCACCTCCACTGATTTTAGACTCCAAACAACACATAAAAATATGCAAGACACACTAGAACACACTAGCACACAAACAACTAGTTTTCAAACGTCTTGAACGTCTCTTTGACCTTTGAGTTCCAACCTCTTTACAACTGACTATAAAGGCTATTCTTCATTATTTTAACAAGTTATTAATGCATAAAACCCATGTGAGGCTCTACTTTATCCTACTTCATTTTGAGGGGCGTTGCAGGAAAAGTTCGTGATAAGAGGGAAATTTATTAGTCATGATGAGACAGAGTATACTGATAACCAAAATAGAGTTGATGTCGATGTTTCATCGTGTTAGGGAAGACGAAATGTATGTGTGCAATAAAAAAGTAGAATATTCATGAGGTGATAAACCGAATCTAGGTTTATGAACTTTCAAAGGGGGAGCCCCATATTATTCAGAGGATGATAGAACTATTTGAGAGATAATGTGCAGTAAGTGAGTAAGTAGTACTTAAGTTGCAGAGTGGAAATGAGAGGTAAGGATTGGATACTTGTCATGAGGTCCTAGTGAACGAGTGTTTCTAAAATTGTGCATAGTATTGGCGATTTAGTATAGTAGACGAGCAATCATATTGATATTCAGGTTTAGTAATAAAATATTAAGCTTGAATTTGAGATGAGAGTCATGATAAAAGGAATGGCAACCTGTGGGTGATGATGTTAGTCTTGAGATTTAATCTAGAAAACTTAACATAGAGAAGGTGAGAAATTGAGGTGATTAGTTGCAATAAATATGAGTGGTATAAGTGAGAATCCCTAACCTTTAGATAAGGGCAGTAAAGTGTGGCTAACTCATAAGATTACCAAGAGCATTAAGAGGTGTACCGAGAGGGTATGTAATCAAAAGAGGTTAATAGAAACACCTTAGAAAGAGGTCTTAGTACCTACTCATGGAGAGTTCGGTAGTCATGAGATAAGCTTCTCCCGAGTGTTAGAGTAAAAGAGGATGTAGACCAGTTAGAGATGATGGAATAGGTCCATAACTTTCAAGTGTCAACTTTAGACCTAAAGGGGAGATGACAAGATGAGAAATCAAGTCAAGTGTTCGAAAATAAGATAGTAATGAGTTCCAAAGAGTATCAGGGATATCTTTTCAGTGGTCCTTTTAGTAATAGAGTAATGTTAGAAAGAGAAGGTTAATGATCCTGTCGTGATAATGATGGTGTGATAATTTCGTCTTAGGTTATTAATGAGGAGGAAGAAGAAGATGAGGTTTTTCTATGAGAAATAGCTAAATGAGAAGCCTTAGTTGGTTCTGAATAGTAATGCGCCCAAATTCTAGTTGGTATGGCAGAGATGATAAGAGTAACCCCGTTACATACCCAGTCAAGCCGTAATTCGAGGACGAATGATTCCAAGAGGGAGATATTGTAACACCCCAGAATTTTTTTGAGCTAAGACTCGAACCATCCTTCGTTGTGAGTAGGATTTATCCGAGGAATTTAAAACTTTCTTAAGTGTTAAGGTCAATAGATGTATCACTGTAGCATCCCGCCTTAGAAATAAATAGAATTAGAAAGAAACTATTTTGGGAAAGAGTAAATTTGGAAATTTTGGAAAGTTATGCTAAGTATGAGTTTTGGGCAACTACAAACAACTTTCAGTACATGATGAGTTAGGTGGCTCAAAAGATATCAAATGAAAGGTCTTGGAATTCTCTTTCCAACGCCTTCAAGTTTCCTAATTTTCAAGCTCGTATGAGAGAGATATGCCCGTTTGAAGTCAGATTGTCTAGTGAAGAAAAGTTACCCAAATATATGAATGGTATTTTGGTATTTTCCATACCCAATCAGCTTAAAACGAATTTTAGTAGTATTTTTGGTACAAATCTGATTTGGGTCAGTTTCAATAAATCCAAATATGCTTAGGGTTTTAGAAGGGAGTTCATTCAAGTCATTCCTGAGTTCTTTCAAAATTTTGGGTCAACTTCAAACGGTCATAACTTTTAGCACAGGATGAGTTAGGAGACCAATGAGATATCAAATGAAAGGTCTTGGAATCCTCTTTCTAACGCTGCTGAGTTTGCTAATTTTTGAGCTCGTATGGGGGAGATATGCCCGTTTGAAGTTAGGCTGTCCAAATAAGGAAAGTTACCCGAAAACTTGAGAGGTATTTTGGTCCTTTCCTTAACCATTTGGATTTAAACGTTTTAGTAATGTTTTAGGAGTCTAAACTAATTAAAATCAGTTTTGGTAATTCCTAAAATATGCTTAGGGTTTTTAGAGGAGTTCAATAAGAGAAAAGAGGACAAAAGAGGAGAGGTTCAAGGCGTTCGTCGAGATTCTTGAGTTTTGTTGTGGATATTCGCCATGGGTTTGATCCCTAAGAGGTATTGAAGCTTCTATATTGTTGGGTTTTTTTCCCACACGCCAATCATTAGTTTCTTTAATGAATTTCATCCATGAGATTGAGTGTGTTGATAACCTTGTTGAGTTCTTGAAGTTTTGTGCTTCGTTTCCTTATAATGAAGTTCTTGTTGAGTTCTTGAACTGAGAGTTTCGCATGAGTGTTGTTCTTGGTGGGATTTTAGTGTAGAATATGCTTTACGACCTGAGAAGTTGAGTTTGAGGAAGAGTAAAGTTGAATTCATTTTATTTAAAATGATATATCTGAACTAAGTATTCCCAAGAGGAAATGTTTTCACATTTAAATGGGGAGGAAACTGAGATTTCCAAAAGAGTTTTGAGCAGTTGAGTAGCATCTCTTTTTAGAGAAAGATTTTGTGTAATAATCTCAAGCCACAGAAAGAGTTATGTTTTTAAACAGATGAGCTAGTTATATTTTGGGAGTAGTATTGAGCACCGATATTGGAGAAAGTTAAGACAACTCACAGCCCCAATAAACCATGTAGCCAATGTGGGTAGAAAGGGTCATACTTTTTAGATAATTCCTTATTGTCTTTGAGCATAGACTAGTGGATCCACTTAGTTGAGGAGTTCTATACCCCGACAAGGTATAAGACAGTTCTGATAGGGTGGGTGAGATGTTGTATTATCACATAACTCATAGTGATGGTTGTCGGTTAAAGAATCTCCCAAAAAGAGTTTATTTTGTATTTTTACATACAACTGAGATACTATTGTATTTTTCAATACATTGAGTCGTTATCTAATGTTTTAAATTCTTTATATAAACTGCATCTTCATTGTTGTTTTATTTCTACATTGAGTTGAGTATCCATGAGTTGAGTAGAGTCGAGGTGAGTATGTTTCCTTTTTATTATTTCAAGCTTGCAGGTTATGTTAAGTGCTCCCCTCTCGTACATTCAATGTACTGATGTAATATGCTTGCATCATTTCTAGATGGAGATATAGGTAACTAGGGTCATCAACATGAGCTTCGTTGATACCACATGCAGTTCGAGTTAGCTATGGTGAGCCTCCTTGCTTCTGGAGGATTTCATTTGCCTTCAATTTTGTCAGGATGTCGTGGGTCTTGTCCCGACTTCCATCTTTGTCATTTAATGGCTTCATAGATATACAGTAGATTTTGAGAAGTCTGTTCATTGATTTTATTAAATGTTTTAAAGACATGACTTGCCTATTTCTGGCTAGTTGAATATTCTGTTATATTCACAATTAATCATTTGAGTTAAAGCTTTGTATCTGCTTTTATTGATTTTATTCAGTTTTCAGCTTTGTATGCTTAAGTTCGTCTTCCTCTTGTAGTCATCCAAGATAAGAGTTTGCTTGGGGACCAACAATGGTTCTCGAGTGCAGGCCACGACAAGGGTGTAGACTCAGGTCGTGACTAACTTGGTATCAGAGCACAGAGTTCAAGTGTCGTAGGGTGTCTATGATGCCGTGTCAAGTAGGATCTTATTTATGGTTGTGAGGACCCCACTTCTATAAATGAGGGACTACAAAGATTTAAGAAAACTTTCCCTTATTTCATACTTTAAATCATGCAATAGAGCTATTTCATAGAGATTTATTCATACTCGTGCATTTCTAAAATCCATTTGACCTACCCTCATACTAAAGGTGGTTAAAAAGTAAAGCCCAAGATCCTTATGGATGGGTAATTCTTGAGGAAGTCATGAGACTGTAGAGGGGCTTGAGAGGAGCCTATGAGTGAGTTAATTGTTGAGACTCAAAAGAATACACCTATATTTATATGAATCGTGCATTTGAGCTGAAAGCGAGTTGTACTCTTTTCTCTAAGCCTTGTTTTAGCTGAGTCCTTTAAGAGGATTGTATGTTTAAAGCTTGGGAATATCTTCACCCTTAAATATAGTATGAACTACGAGATTATGAGCAGTAGTAGTAAAGAGTGCCCTTAAGTCAAGAGAAAAGTATGCAGAGGTTCAGTAATCTAAGGGAAAGAGATAGTGATGGGGCAAATTATGTTATTGCAATCGTGCACCCAGTCGGTTATAAGTGATGAGTTCCTTTATCAGTCAAGTAAGGAATAGTAAGGTTGTAAAAGAGTTCGTGATAAGAGGAATTGTAATTAGTCATGATGATATAGAGTATATTGCTAACTAGAATAGAGTTGATGTCGATGTGTCATCGTGTTAGAGGAGATGAAATGTATGTGTGGAATCAGAAAGTAGAGTATTCATGAGGCGATAGACCGAATCTAGGTTTATGAGCTTTTAAGGGGGAGCCCCATAGTATTCGGAGGATGATAGAACTATTTGAAAGATAATGTGCAGTAAGTGAGTACGGAAATGAGAGGTAAGGATTGGCTATTTGTCATGAGGTCCTAGTGAACGAGTGTTTCTAAATTTATGCATAGTAGTGGTGAGTTAGTATAGTAGGCAAGCAATCATATTGATATTGGGTTTAGTAATAAAACATTAAGCTTGAATTTGAGATGAGTGTCATGATCAAAAGAATGGAAAAATGAGGGTGATGATGTTAGTCTTGAGATTTAATCTAGAAGACTTAACATAGAGCATGTGAGAAATTGAGGTGATTAGATGCAATAAATAATAGTGGTATAAGTGAAAGACCCTAACATTTAGATAAGGGTAGTGAAGTGTGGCTAACTCACAAGAGTAACAAGATCATTAAGAGGTGTACCGAGAGGGTATGTAATCAGAAGAGGTTAAGAGAAACACCTTAGAAAGAGGTCTTAGTACCTGCTTATGGAGAGTTCGGTAGTCATGAGATAAGCTTCTCCTGAGTTTTATAGTAAAAAAGGATGTAGACCAGTAAGAGATGATGGAATAGGTCCATAGCTTTCAAGTGTCTGCTTTAGACCTAAGGGGGAGATGACAAAATGAGAAATCTAGTCAAGTGTTCGATAATAAGATAGTAATGAGTTCCAAAGTGTATGGGGGATATCTTTTTAGAGGTCCTTTTAGTAATGTAGTGTTGTTAGAAAGAGAAGGTTAATGATCATATCGTGATAATGATGGTGTAATAATTTCTTCTAAGGTTATTAATGAGAAGGAAGAAGAAGATGAGGTGTTGCTATCAGATATAGCTTAATGAGAAGCCTTAGTTGGTTCCAAATAGTAATGCGGGCAAATTCTAGTTGGTATGGCAGAGATGGTAAGAGTAACCCCATTACATACCCAGTCCAGCCATCATCCGAGGATGAATGATCCCAAGGGGGAGATATTGTAACACCCTAAAAATATTTTGAGCTAAGACTGGAACCATCCTTCGTTGTGAGTAGGATTTTGCCGAGTAATATAAAATTTTCTTAAGTGGTAATGTCACTAGATGTATCACTGTAATATCCCGCATTAGAAAGAAACTATTTCTGGAAAGAGTAAATTTGGAAATTTTGGCAAGTTATGCTAAGTATGAGTATTGGGTCAACTTCAAACAATTATAACTTTCAGTACAGGATGAGTTAGGTGGCTCATAAGATATCAAATGAAAGGTCTTGGAATCTTCTTTCCAACGCCACCGAGTTTGCTAATTTTCGAGCTCGTATAAGGAAGGTATGCCCGTTTGACATCAGGCTGTCCAGTTAAGGAAAGTTATTCAAAAATATGAAGGGTAGTTTAGTCTTTTCCCTACCTGATCAGCTTAAAATGAATTTTAGTAATATTTTGGGGACAAATCTTATTTGGGTCAGTTTTCATAAATCCAAATACGCTTACGGTTTTATAAGAGAGTTCATTCAAGTCATTCCTAAGTTCTTTTAAAGTTTTGGGTCAACTTCAAACAACCATAACTTTTAGCACAGGATGAGTTAGGAGACCCATAAGATATCAAATGAAACGTCTTAGAATCCTCTTTCCAACTCTGCCAAGTTTTCTAATTTTTGAGCTTATATGAGGGAGGTATGCCTGTTTGAAGTTGTGTTGTCCAAATAAGGAAAGTTACCTGAAAATATGAGGGGTGTTTTGGTCCATTCCTTACCCAATCGGATTTGAACATTTTTAGTGAGGTTTTAGGCTTCTAAACTGATTATAATCAGTTTTAGTTATTCCTAAAATACGCTTAGGGTTTTTAGAGGAGTTCAAGAAGAGAAAAGTGGAGAAAAGAGGAGAGGTTCGAGGAGTTCGTCGAGATTCTATAGTTTTGTTGCGGATTTTCGCCATGGGTTTGATCCCTAAGAGGTATGTTGGCTTCCATAGTGTTGGGTTTGTTCACCTACATTCCAATCATGAGTTTCTCTTACGAATTTCATCCATGAGATTGAGTATGTTGATAATCTTGTTGAGATCTTGAAGTTTTGTGCTTCGTTTCTTGATAATGAAGTTATTGTTGAGTTCTTGAGGTGAGAGTTGCGAATGAGTGTTGTTCTTGGTGGATTTTTGGTGTAAAATTCACTGTAATTAGGTTGGGCTTAAGGATCCAAAAAGATTTTGGAAGAAATCATTCGAGTTAAGACAAGGTAGAGCTGGAAAAAGTTGAAGAAAAGTTCGTCGGGTTCGTCTGGAATGTGGCTGGGAAGGCGCGCTCTTGTTGCGCCTGAGCGGCTGGCGCCCTGCACCTGCAGTGCGCCCCAGACCAGCCTCAGTCAACTGATGGCTGGCGCGGTGTGCCACTGCTGCATCAAGTACGTCAGGTGCTTTCCCCCCGTTCTTTGTTTCGTATTCGATCTTTCAAAACATGTCTTCGCTCTCTTACTGATTTTTACTATCCAACCTACATCAATTCACCAAGAAATCCTATACATCATGTAACGATCCTTAAGTTCATAATTCAAATTCAAGGAAGAGTTAAGAGTAGAGTTCAACAAAGTCTTTGACTTAAATTGTGAATACTTCTAGATCATCTATCGGTTTGAGTTCTTTAAAAGGGTTTCTTCAATCCCTTATGATTCATAACCTTGAATTCATAATTTAAATTCAAGGTAGAGTTAAGAGTTAAGCCCTAAGAGTTCTTTCGAACAGTTTGAGAAAGTCCCTTTGAATCTTTTTGAGGAGTCTTCTACAAATTCAAATAACTTGTTTCAAGATTCGAGCAAGTGAGTATAAGAATGAGGAGAGTGTATTCATGAGTCTACATTACCATCACGATATCTTTCATATCATGAATCATAACTCTTGAATTCATAATTCAAATTCAAGAGAGAGTTAAGAGTATTGTTCAAGAAAGTCTTTGACTTTAATTGTGAATCCTTTGAGATCAAATATCGATTTGAACTAAGTTTTGAGGAAGTAAGTACGAGAATGAGAAGAGTTGTATATAGGATCTACATATTGTTATTTAGACCCTCGAGTTGAGTTGTTCATGCCCATCAATTCTGCATGAACTTCATAAATTGAGCATCTTTGAGAGGAGTAGTATCATGAAGTCCTTGAGTTGAGTATTTCATGCCCATAATTCCACATTAACCATCTGAGTTGAGTATTCTTGAAATGAGTAGTATCATTGAAGTTCTTGAGTTATGAGTTGTTGAGTTCCGAGTACTGAGTTCTATCTATGGTTATTGAAAACCTTGAATTGAGTCGTTCACGTCCATAATCGGCATGAACCCTATTTTGAGAATTCTTTTACAATTTTTTCTAAACTTGTTTTAAGACTTGAGAAGTTGAGTTTGAGGAAGAGTAGAGTTGAGTTCATTTTCTTAAAAACGTTATATGGGAACTAAGTATTTTCAAGAGTAAATGTTTTCACATTTAAATGTGGAGGAAATTGAGATTTCAAAATAAGTTTTGAGCAGTTGAGTAGCATATCTTTTTAGAGAAAGATTTTGAGTAATAATCTCAAACCACAATTATATTTTGAGAGTACTGCTGAGCACCGATATGGGGAGAGTTCAGACAACTCACAAACCCCATAAACCATGTAGCCAATGTGGGTAGAAAGTGTCATACTTTTTAGATGATTCCTTATTACTTTTAAGAATAGACTAGTGGATCAACTTGCTTAAGGAGTTCTATACCCTAGAAATGTATAGGACAGTTCTGACAGCGTAGGCGATATGTTGTATCATCACATAACTCATAGTGATGGTTGTCGGTTAGAGAATCTCTCAAACAGAGGTTATTTTGTATTCTTACATACAATTGAGATATTATTGTATTTTTCAATACATTGAGTCATTATCTAATGTTTTAAATGCTTTATATAAACTGCATCTTTATTGTTGTTTTATTTTTGCATTGAGTCAAGTATCCATGAGTTGAGTAGAGCTGAGGTGAGTATGTTTCTTTTTTATCAATTCAAGCTGCAGGTTATGTTTAGTGTTTCCCTTACATGCTTGTACATTCCATGTACTTGTGCCATTTGGTCTGTCGTTTCATGATGTAGATACATGTAACTAGGGTCATGAACAGGAGCTTCATTGATACCATATGCAGTTCGAGTTAGCTATGGTGAGCCTCCTTGCTTACGGAGGATTTCATTTACTTTTAGTTTTTTTCAGGATGTTGTGGGTCTTGTCCTCACTTCCATCTTTGTCATTTAGAGGCTTCATAGATAGACAGTCGAGTCTGAGAAGTTTGTTCATTTATTTTATTAAATGTTTTAAAGACTTGAGTTGCCTATTTCTGGCGAGTTGAATATTCTATTATGTTTAGAGTTAATCATTTCAGTTGAAGCTTTGTATCTGAGTTCATTGATTTTATTCAGTTTTAAGCTCTGTATGCTTGAATTAGTCTTCCGCTTGTAGTCAGCCAGGATGAGTATTCGCTTGGGGACCTGATTTCACGTATCAGGACACTTCGTCCAATACTAAGTGCCAACGATCGTTAGTCAGTAATATAACCCAACTAAGTGAGTTGGGGTCGAATCCTATAGGGAGTCGTACATATTTGACAATCAATAGAAAATCATGAATATGTTCAAGTCAATCATAGTTAAAAACATTTACGAATAAAAGCATGATTCAAGTTTGGGGTGACACAAGTGTCAAATAACAGGGTTTTTTTATTGTAATTATCAACTACAACAGCAAATAACACGAAAATAACAAGTATAGAGATGGGTTCTTGGGATGTGATTGGACCATGGGCTAAGGTAGACAAATGGGTGATTGCAACTGATAGTAAATAGTTGTAAATCCGTGAATAAGCTAGACTTTAGTGGAGACAAACTTTATCTCGAACAATTTACCCCGAATAAAATTGGTTTTTCTCGAACACCAATAAACAACAATTAAGAACAGCATGCGCTTTAGTCCATTCACTCTCTCGAGCTGAATGTGTGGAAAAGGGTTTAAGATTCACTCTCTCGAGCTGAACCCATGACAACCCAATACCCACAGACCATCAAATCAGTAATCTTGGTTTTAAAACCTCTCTCTCGAGCAAGACAAACAGATGAAGGTAGAGTTGCATTTGCAACTACAATCCTTTTGATTAAACCATAATTACTGAATGATATCACTTTTACACAATATTTAAACTATCAATTAAGAATACACAACAGCTAAATCAACCCATAATCACACCCCAAGAATTGGGGTTTTAGCTAGACATCATAAAAAGATAAAAATTATTACCAAATTGTGTTTCCATCAATTGGGTAAAATTAATTTAGTCTTTACAAAGGTCAAGGTTGAAGAATCTCAAAGAAGTTCCAATTTCTCAAAAATGGAAATCTTCAAATCTTCAAAGCTAAGGAAAATATTGTCTCAATACTTTCAGTTCTAAGCTCCAAAACTTCAAAACTGATAATAATGATGCTATAATGAAAACTAGATACTTAACTAAGAATTTTAAAATGTATTTATAGTCGCCAAAAATGTGCTACGAAGGACCATTTGGCGCATAAGTCGGGATCGTCGATCCACTCGGCGATCCGCCCTTTGGTCAATTCCATCGCCTTTTTGCTTTGGCCATCAACATTTTCAAGTTCTGTAACTTTGGGCGATCTAGCACTGCATCACAGAACAGTTCGGTGACTCACTGAATACTCCTTTCTATCGCCGACTTGATTTTCTCCTTCATGTCTTGGCACACTGGAACTTTAGGCGAGATCATGACCATTCGGTGACTCGCCCAATGGGTTAGGCGATCATCAGGCCTTCTTTTCTTCGTTCTTTCAACTGCCTAGTTCCTTTTTTGCTCATTAGTGTCCATGCTTTGTTCCTAATCCAAATACCTAAAAATCAAGGATTTACATCAGTTATTGGCACAAAATATGCATTTGAGGACACTAATCTATTAAAATAAAGCCCTAAATGAGTCCAAATCATGGACTCATCAACACCCCCAACTTAAACTTTTACTTGTCCTCAAGTAAAACTCAAGTTCAGCAGTTCAAAAAGGATGTCTCAAACAATGCTACACAAGACTCAATCATGAATGCACACAAAAAGACTCAACTTACTCACTGTGCACTCAAAGATTCAAGTTGTGACTCACCATTATCAAAGATTCGCAAGTTCACAATACTTGCTTCAAATGCAAGTTCAAGCTCAATAAAGGTACTCAAATGCCCTCACACAAAGAATGATTCCATATTCACACACAATGGTTCACAATTTAAAGCTCCGGAATCAAATGCAACACTCACACTAACAAAGATGAAAACAATGCATGATTTCACCCATAGGTTTGCCCTTATTTTCCAACCAACAATGGTTTCAGCTCACTCAAGATCAAAAAGGTCCTTTTAAGGCTTGTAACGGGGCTGAGTGTAAAGGTATGGTCATTAGGCTCAATGGTTGTAATCCTCATGAAATGTGGTGTGAACAACACTTTATTTCCTTTTCTTCATCATTTTCATTCATGCTCACAAGTCACCCCATTATTCACTTTCCATGTACTGTTGGAAACCCCATTTTCTTTGCACTTTCACAACTTTATTCCACAACTTTTTCATTCTTTTTCTTTTTCATTCTTTTCTTCTTTTTCTCTCTTTTTTTGTATGGAGGAGTTCCATCTTTCTCAAAATCATGGGTCAAGTGGACTTCTTTGCATTTCTTGATTTACCTTCTCTCTTCACCACACTCCCAAGTTAGGCTTTTGGCCTAAGTTGGCTATCAAACAAACCAAAAATCATGAGGATTATAGGTGATGGATAAAGAAATGTCACAATTTCATCAAGTTTTTTCTAAGAAAAGGTTAAGGCTCAAAGGGTGCTCAATCGAGGTTCACACACTCACAAGGTAGGCCACAAAAAGAGGTATAATGTCAAATTGTTTCACACTCTTCAAAGTTGCCTAAGATCATCTCAAGAGCTTGCATCACTTAGTCAACCAGACCAACGGGGAAAATTCTAGGTGTCATCACACATGGTTCACGGTAAGCTCATCACACAAGGCATTGACACCAATGTCAAACAAGACTCCACACTTTTGCTAGTGTGCATTGTTCATCACAAGAGACTCAATTCGATAATTGGCTAGTTACAATGAGATGTAAAAAGTTCACATATTGGCTATGCAACTTCATTTGGCCTCATCGTAGCCACGCATTCATTTTTGTTTGATTATGAGCATTATTTAAGTCATCGGTATAGATCAAGATCGATACTCAAATTTGCAAGAGAACAACCACATTCAAACACAAACAAGAGGTGGCACACAATTTTTTTCAGAAGGGTCCAAAAATCATTTATAATTAAAAACAAGGAGCCACAACTCAATCATCCACAAAATCAGTGCAAAACACAATTATAGCTCAAAAACCCAATATATAAACAAAACCATAATCACAAAAGGTGGTCCTCACCCCACCACAAATAAAAACATTTGTCCTCAAATGCAAGCAAAATAATATCCAAAAGTCAAAAAGTAAGACAGAGAGGGAGGTAAAGAAGGATCATATCTAAACAGTCGCTCCATCTGTCTTGGCATCAGTGCCCGATGTATCACTCTGATCTCGGGCCTCAGTACCTGGAGTCATATCTACAGTATCATATGCTTTACTAGGGTCAGCCAAAGACGTATCTGCCAAAGAGGTATGCACAGCTGCATCGATCATGGCCTCATCAATCTCTATAAGGCCCTCATACGAAACCTCCTCAGCAACCCCCAATATATCCTCATCTGTCTCTGCCTCTGACTCGGGATCAGCCGCCTCCTTAAATCTAAGATCATATCCGGTGGTAGCCGGAGGCATCTCTGGCGCATCTGGATTCTCCATCATCTCGAAAATCATGGACATGTCAGTGGACTTCAGCTGATCCACATCACTCCTCAGCATAACAATAGCGGCTTTTAGAGCCGTCACCTCCTTGGTGGCCCCTTGATCACGCTCACAAACCGCTATACTGGATGCAAGGGCATCAATGGTAGTGCTCAATGGTGTCACAACATCAGTCAGGGCTATCTAAATAATGTTCAGAATTGAGGCCTCGAGTCTAGCAACACGATGATCACCAGAATGGGTAAGCTGCCCCATCCGGAGTAATGCGGCCTGAGAGAGCGGGGTCCGGGAAACAGTAACAGCAGCAGCTCTGGGAGGCAACGTAGCAGCAGAGGAACAAGGGGTGTCAGAAGGAACAACACTAAAAGTACCTGAAGGCCCAGGGGCCGGAATAGGCAAAGGTGCCTCTGCAGGTAATGTATGAGGATCCACAACCGAGGATGTCTCCGCTGGGGTTGCCTTCTTCTTCTTCTCCGTTTGATCCTTTAAATACTCCACCTCGATCCTCCAGATATCGGTAGAGGATGTGGGAATCACTTCCACATCCTTCTTCGTATCTCTAGGGACCCGAGCCCATCTACACAACTCGGTGATCAACACCGGAAAGGGGAGGGAAGTCTGGCGCTGCTTGGCCCGCATGAGCATTTCCTATGCGATGATCATCCCCAAGTTCGGCCTTGCCCCCTCAATAAGGCAGCCCAACCAGGTTGTTTTGGCGTGGCAGAGAATAGACTCATTTTTGGAGGGCATGATCATGTTGCTAATGAAGCCAAACCAATACCTCGATGGCACATTGAGGTCCTTCTTTTCAATAGCTTCCCCAAACTCAAACCACTTGGGAGTACCTTCTGATATAAACGGAGCCAACCACTTCTTCATGTTCTCCAGAGTAGTTGCCCTGATCTTGTAGTGACAGTCAGTCTCAAATCTCGTAGTACATTTTAATACGACAATGATGGCAGTAAAATCACAATGAACCTTCTTACCCCTGACAACCAAGTAGTCAACCAGCTTGAATTTAGCTGTCGTCTTCTTCCCTTGTGGTATCAATGTACTATAAGCATTGTAGAACTCTTGGACCCAACTTAGGATGTATGGTCCACTGGACTTGGTGAAGACCTGAAAGTTTTGACACTTCAGACAGCTCATAATCTCTGGGTACCTGTCGATGACCCCATCAGTGGACAGACGCTTCTCCTCAATGATTATTCTCTGCCCCTTAGTCTTTAATCTGTTCATAGACTTGGGAGGAGGACCCTGTACTGGTGGTGCTAGGACCACTGTTTGTCTGGAGCTGGAGGATGAGTAGTGGTGGGCTGAGGATTCCTAATCCTAGAAGGATCGTTCATCCCTTTTTACCGCAGCTCAGCCCTTTGTGTTAGTAACAATTCATCATCCTCAGGCTCTGATACTGCAGCCTTCTGCTCCTGGTACTCACCCTCACTTTCAGAAGTGGTGAGGTGAGTGACATAGATGCCATCACTATCGGAGCTGGCCTCCGATGACGCAGGTGCCTTTCCCTTTCCCTTGCCTTTCCCATCTGTTGTGGGAAGTTAGGTGGCCTTGGCTTTGGATGCAGCTGCATCCTCACTAATTTTAATCCTCTTAGGCTTCTTTTGGAGTGACATGTTTCTCCCAGCAACTTTCGATCTAGCCATGTCTGCAAAAACATCAGAAAAAGTGAGAAACACTTCAAGCAAAATCACAAAAAAATAGTTGCAGATAGACTCGCCGAACCGGTCGGTGAGTCACCAAATCTCTTTGGCAACCTAGATCGGGCATGCCAAAAGGATTGGCTCAAAAATCTCAGAAAATTTTGGCATGTCGGCGATGGAAGGGCCTTTCAGCGATTTGCCGACAGCATTCAATGAGCAAGGATTAGCCCACCGAAAGTTACAGTGCAATTAAGGTTCAGGGGTGCAGACAAAGGGCGATCAAAAAAAACTATTGATGAGTCGTCGAGTGCTTTCGGTGACCTCAGGCTTCTCGCCGATAGTTACAGAACCAAACTACTCATTTAGCATGAAATTAAAGGCGAGATGGGGAACTTCAGGTGAACCGCTGAGTGGTTTGGTGAGCTCGACCCAGCTCGCCAAATGACCCAACGTGCCTACTTTCAACCTAACTTCTCAAATTCAACCCCGTAACCCTCGAAAACAAAATCAAATCATGCACTCTTCTAATTAAGCTCAGATCAAATATACCCATGCCCTTGGGATACTCAGACTTCTCCCGGTTTGGCCAAATTTGGCCATTTGACGACTTTTGCCCTTTAGAATAAAGTCACTGCTCCATCATTGGGCGAAATAGTCATTTGGCACAAATACAAGCTACTTAGAGTTCACCCGACTAGACCCAACAACATGCAAGCACAACCCTACAAATTCTAACCAATTTTAAGGCAAAAAATCAGGGGAATTCAATGATAAAGGCATTACGAGTAAAATATTTGAATTAACACAGGCACACACACATAC
This sequence comes from Solanum chiquidenum, assembly GCA_029582725.1. NCBI lineage: Eukaryota > Viridiplantae > Streptophyta > Magnoliopsida > Solanales > Solanaceae > Solanum > Solanum chiquidenum. The sequence continues at coordinate 15,817 of JAJOOS010009322.1, forward strand.
AATTACGATCAGAGAGGTCCAGCACACATTTCTAAGATAAAATCAATTGCATGAGAGAACAAATTACCAACAATAGGATTTGGGTTTCAGAAAACCAACCTTAGATGCCGATTTGATAAATTGAAACACTAGGCGGCAAAGTAATCCACTCCAAACACAAATCCGACGACTAAAACACTCTAAAATGAAAAAGTATGAGAAATAATGTGCAGGTGTGAGTTTGAGAAGATTCAAAGTGAGGGAAAGTGAAAGAGTTTGAAAGTTTAAACCTTTGGCCTTTAAAAACCGTCCAGTTCTCTCCCATTCGGCGACATTAGTTCTGCTCGCCAATCCACTCGATGGCACGCCTATGGGTAGTTACCTCGCCAAGTTTTACAGGACCTCCAGTTAATGTGGGGGTCCAAATGGTGAACTAGATTGTGATCGCTGACCTGGTCGGTGATTCACCAAGTTGCTCCTAGGCTCGCCGACCTCTTCGGCGAGTCGCCTACTGGACTATCAGCTCGCCAACCTGCACTTTTCAAATACTTTCCACACTTTGACATGCATATTCAACACACCATTATTTCAAAATTAAAAAGAAAGAAAGTACAACTTGGGTTGCCTCCCAAGCAGCGCCTTAGTTAACGTCGTGGCACGACGCAAGTCCACACTCAAACTTCATTCTTGGGGTAGGCCATAGTATCACTAGGCAGACCCACTTGTTGTCTCAGGTTTAAATGAGAAGAGATATGACCTATTGGGTCTCTAACTGCTTGATCGATACTGAATGGGAGGTAACAGTCTAGCTAAGGGTCGAGACGTCATCTTTCATTTCTTTCAAAATTTGTCCGACCCCTCAACTTTTTTAAGGATACGAGAAAGCATATCCTCAGATCGGCCACCTTCCGAATCCTTTGACTTTTGGCGCTCGTGGGGAGGCACATACTTGTCCTTCTCCCCATCTTTCCAATTTGTATTTTGGTCCCTCCATTCTCGATCATGTTCCTTCCAACCTTCATCCCTATTCCAACCTTGGTTACCACCCTGCCTCGGGTAGTTTGAACGATAACCACCACATTGGTTGTCTAGGAAATTCACCTCTTCATTATACAAAGCCTCAAACTTGAACTCATCCGGATTAGCACACCCGACACCCACGACATTGATACTTCGAGCACCAACTCCCATGACATTTTTGGAATCTGCTTCTTGGTCAATTTAAACGTGAGAGGGGAGACCTGGTCTTCACGGGTATAACATGCCCGATTGATTGTAGTCATGCCATCCAAGAGCTGAGCCGTTATCACATAAGGTTGTTGCATCAAACCTCCCAAAGAAAGTTGATCAGCAACACCCTTGTTTACCGAGTCAAGGTTCCAGTAAAAATACTGCAGCAACACGGTATCAGGCAAGCCATGAGTTTGGCATTGAAGCACCAACTTCTTGAATCGCAGCCATGTTTCATGAACTGGCTCGCCTTCTAGATGCTTGAAGCTCTGAATGTTGTCCCGAAGAGTCATCATCTTTGAAGGAGGTAAAAATTGCACTTGAAATGTGGTGACCAACTCTTCACACGAAGTGATTGATTCACGTGGCAATTCAGCCAGCCACTTACATGTTTCCCCCATCAAAGAGAACGGGAACAACCTCAACCGGACAGACTCTTGGGATATGTTCTTAAAGGAGAATGATCCGCATACATCCACGAAGTTTCTAATATGGTTATGGCGATCCTCATGAGCCAAACTACTGAACAACCCCTTCAATTGCAAGAGCTACAACATAGTACTTGTGATGTGGAACACCGCATTCCCTTTGGCTGAAGGCAAGCGAATGATACCAATACCACCCATAAGATGGGGGTCATTAGCATTAGGCTCGTTGAAATCGTTGAGGTTTCCGATGTCATCTTGATTGCCTACTTGGCTGCCATTGCTGTCGTTCACACTCATACTTCCTGTTTCAAAACACAAACAAGCAAAACAAAACTTAAATTAAGTTCGACTATAATTAATAAGAACAAAATCCATCTTAACTAAAAATTCTCAAACAACACCACTCTCCGGCAGCGGCGCCATTTTGATTTCACGTATCAGGACACTTCATCCAATATTAAGTGCCAACGATCATTAGTCAATAATATAACCCAACTAAGTGAGTTAGGGTCGAATCCCACAGGGAGTGGTACGTATTTGAGAATCAATGGAAAAGAATGAATATGTTCAAGTCAATCATAGGTAAAAACATTTACGAATAAAATCATGTCTGAAGTTTGGGGTGACACAATTGTCAAATAACAAGGGGTTTTGATTGTAATTATCAACTACAACAGCAAATAACACAAAAATAACAAGTATAGAGACGGGTTATTGGGATGTGATTGGACTATGGGCTAAGGTAGACAAATGGGTGATTGCAACTGATAGTAAATAGTTGTAAATCAGTGAATAAGCTAGACTTTAGTGGAGATAAACTTTCTCTCGAACAATTTACCCCGAATCAAATTGGTTTCTCTCGAACACTAATAAGCAGCAATTAAGAACAGTCAACGCTTTAGTCCATTCACTCTCTCGAGCTGAATGTGTGGAAAAGGGTTTAGGATTCACTTTCTCGAGATGAACTCGTGACAACCTAATACCCACAAACCATCAAATCAGTAATCTTGGTTTTAAAACCTCTCTCTCGAGAAAGCCAAAAACATAAAGGTAGAGTTGCATTTGCAACTACAACCCTTTATATTAAGCCACAATTACTGAATGAAATCATAAAGTTTTGCAAAATATAGTCAATAAAATAATTGATTAGTTATCGATTGCAGTAGTCGAAAACTTATTAAAATCATTTCAAAAATATTATCAAATGGAGACTACTGTAGTCGGCCATTTTATAGTGATTTTTTATTGAAAGTTAATTTTATTTTTTGTCTAGCATAATTGTTATTATTTTGACTAATGTAAATAAAAATATTTAGCCGATTGAAACACTAGTCTCTCTTTCTTAGAGGAAAAGATAAGTCACGATTACACCAAGGGAGATTGAAACAGTAGTCTCGTGCGTTTCTCCATGAGAGATTACACCAAGGGAGGTTACTCCCGTGTTTCTCTCTGAGAGATTACCTCGTCTCTCTCTTTTGTTTATAATCTTTGAATTCAGATTTGGCAAAGGTACGTAAACTTTCTCTTTTGATTTTAATTTCAATTCCATTGAAGTACTATGGAAGTTCTCCTTTCCTTTTGACTGGGTAGGGTTTTAATTTCAATTCCATTGAAGTACTGTGGAAGTTCTCCTTTACTTTTGAGTGGGTAGGGTTTTAATTTTAATTTCATTGAAGTACTACTGAAGTTTTCTTTCCTTTTGAGTGGGTAGGGTTTTAGAAATATCTAGAAATATTGAGAAAGCAACTATAGGATAGTTTCTCGCTAGAGAAAACAGTAGTCTCTCATTTTCTGCTTGTGTTAAAGCTCAAATTAGGGCATTAGTGGAATTATTTTTGTTAAAAAATCACTCTAATGGTAAATGGGACTGATTATTCCTCCCTTAATTGAGCATGACTTTCTCTACGATAAAAATATATCCTTCTTAGCATCACTTGTGGGATGAAAAGAAAACCCTAGATTCTCCTCGTCACCTCTACAAACACGGATCACTAGGAGTTCTGAAATTTTTCTTCTTGACTCCTCCCCTTTCGTATTATTTTTAAAGCGTTCATGTTTTTTTTGTTCTATATATTAGTGTTCAAGTTGTGTAATCATTATGGCTGTTGTTAGTATGTTGGCTCTTCCTCGTCTCTTTTTAATTTAATTATCTTCAACCAATTAGTATTTTATCATGGCAATTTTAAATTCATGTATAGTTTCTTTGTAGTTGAATTTCTTTTATTAGTATAAAAATTGTTGAATTTCTCGCTCAAATGCCTTTTGCATTTTGTGGAAAGTGAGCAGGAATAGCTAGAAATATTGAGAAAGTTTTGAATATGATGAATTATCTTAAATTTTTGTCGTCCAAATCCTTGTAGCTTGAAATGTTGAGAAGGAATCATCTCAATGGTGATGAAGTAGTATTGTGAGCTTTTGAATTTTTACAATCTAAAAATTACTATCTATTTAATTATACCCTCTAAAATTTGTGGTACTTACAAACAGAAGAGAGGAAGAGCATTTGAATTTTGACTTGAGGGAAGAAGTATAAGAAAAATAAGGCAAGAACTCATGTGACCCTCCAAGTGTTGGCAATAATTAATTTAAACAACAAACATAAATTTGTTGATATGTGAAATAGCTAGTAAGTATTACTATATCACTTAATAAGTTCAGAAATATAATCACAAGTGGAAGAATATAGATGTTAATCAAGAAGCTCTAGTACTTGTTATTACTATTTGGTTTCTAATAGTTGTTCCTGCTTTCATTACTATTTAATCGTGAAGCACCACCTCATTAACTTGTATTTTTTCTCTCCATTTCATATGGTCATGTTTGACCTAAGCTTCTCAGATTCTTAAACTTGTATTCTTTGTTCTGTACTGCTTTGGAAGAAAATGAGTAGTCAATGAAGCTATCAGAGTGGAAGAAAATGATTTGTCATGTTTGTTTTTCAACATTGGTTTGTATTTGAGAAGTGAAAAACGTGCGAGAACAATAGAGGTAAGAGAACACTCTAAAAGTAGAGAATGTATGTATATTGGTTGTGATGAGAGTTTTATATAGGAGAGAGTGAATAGTGGAGAGTCTAGCAGTTAATAGTAAATTACCGGAGGAATATAATGGTGACAAATTTTGGCAGAATAGAAGCGAGAGATAGAGAGTATGAGTTAAATTGATTGTTTGTATCGGCTCCATCACTCCTTAGTTAGGTTGCACATACTATATGTATACATACAACTTTTAAAGTGTACAACTTCATTGCAATTTTACTTTATTAACTATACTATGAAGAACAACTTTTGATTTCTGGTCAAATGCAATATCATTAGGATTCGCCCTTGCTACTAATCGGCTATTTGAAGCCTTATTGTTGAATATCTTGGCCTATAATAGATTTACCCTTCTTCCTTTAAACCCCACTTGCATTAACACTTCAATAAACCAAAATATTGTTAATGATCACAACTTTAAGCAGATCCCAACAAATAAGAAAAATATTGCAAATATAAAGATCTCAACAAAGAAGATGAGAATGATTGTACCTGTTTAGAGGAAAATACAAGGATAGAGGTTGTAGAGATCCCCATTTATGGAAACTATTATTAGAAGAAAGTTTATACTTAAAGAGAGTTTAAGTAGCTACTGTGATATTCTTATACTGGAGTGAGGGGGAGTAAGGTGGGGTTTAGGTGGGAGAATTAAAGTGATACGAGGTTTATGTAGGAGAGAAGCTAGCAGCGGATTAGCAGGAGGATATAATGGTGACAGATTATGGCAGACTAGAAGCAAGAGACAGAGAAAGTGTGGCTTAATTTGTTTGTATGGATCAACTCCACCACTCCTTAGTTAGGACGTACGTACTATATGTATACATAGAATTGTTTAAGTGTTTATTTTCATTGCATTTTTACTTTTTTGACAATAACATATATGTTTCGGTAAATGGGTCGAGCTTTGGAAATAGAATTCATCAACTTCTAGAAGTAGTTTCTGGAAATTAAATGCTCATGAAATTGCTAAATCATGCCTTGCTTAATCAAACCAATAAATAACTGGATTGAACTTTAGCAAGTTCCATTTCCTTTTTCCACTTTTTCCTTTTTCTCCTTCTATTTGTTTTTTCTTCTATCAACAAATTAGGTTTAATGTATGCTTAATTTTCTCTACAGAATTGGATTGTTACTTAATTTTCTCGACCACTTTGCATGAGTCTCCTCTATACTCTTGATTATATCTCTCTTTTCATAACCAGTGAGTTCAAACTATAATTTTTTCTATTTTCAATTTATGAAGTACTGATTATGCTTATCTAGAGTATATATTTTGTTGTCTTGACGTCTCTCTGTATTTTCTTATTTGCTTAAACAAGTTTATGCCAAATATGAACAATTTGTTATATTATGTAGTTGAAAAATCTCCATTTTTAAGATTTCATTTATAGATGTGTTCTTGATTGAACTGTTGCTAGTTTGTTGTTAAATTTTTTATTTTTTTATTTGTGAAGATGGAATTTGCACATCGTAAATGGATGTATGATAGAACTCATCCTAATCGTGTGGGATTGAGGATGGAATTTATAAATGGGGTTAAAGAATTTATTGCAAAAAGGAAAATTATAAATTATTTTCTTATAAAAGGAACAATTAGGTGTCCTAGTGCCAAATACAAGTGTATCAACTTATTGAAACCGGATAAAGTTAATTTTCATATTTTTTGAAGAAGGGATTTATGGATAATTATTATGTGTGGAAAGTCCATGGAGAGAATGATGTCAATGTTGCTAATGTTTATTTTTAGAATGTATTTGATGGTGTGGATAATCCTATAGAGAATAATAATGTTGAAAATTCTCGATTCAATGAAATGTTGAGGGATTCTTTTGGGATGTTCCCAGGGGTTCAATCGAAACCAAATGATGAGGCTAAGCACTTCTATGAATAATTTACTGAAGCTAATCGACCATTATATGAAGGTGCAATGTATTCTAAGTTTTCAGTGTTGCTGTTAGATTGCGAGGATGAATTCTATTATTGGGCTTATGAATGAGCTTAATCCGAGTAAAATTGATTTACCTAAAGATTTCTACACGACAAAGAATATTGTTTCTAAGTTAGGACTTTCACCATAAAGGATTGACTGTTGTGAAAACGTTTGCATATTATTTTATAAAGATGATGCAGCTTTAGAAAATTGCAAATTTTATAATCAAGCTCGTTATAAGAAAGTCACAAATGTCAAAAAGAAGAAGATTACAGTGAAGGCAATGCATTACTTACCCCTTATACCTAGGTTATGCATCAATGAGCTCTGCTCCTCTTATGAGATGGCATTATGAACATAAAAGGCCACCTGGTGTTCTATGTCATCCATCAGATGGAGAAGCATTGAAGCATTTTGATAGAGTATTTCCTGACTTTGCCAGTGTACCTAGAAACATTAGGTTGGGATTATGTTTTGATGGATTCACTCAATTTGCGGTCTCTGCGGCGCCATATTCATGTTGGCCAGTATTTTTTACGCCGTATTATCTTTCCCCTGAGTTATGTATGACAAGTCCATATTGTTCCTAACTTGCATTATTCCGAGTCCAAAAAATTTGATTGACATATACATACAACCTTTGATCGATGAGTTAAAATTGTTGTGGAATCAAGGTGTGGAAACATATGATGTATTCCATAAACAAAACTTCATATTGCGTGTTGCTTTTTCATGTGGACTATAAATGATTTTCCTGCTTATCGAATGTTGTTTGGGTGGTCAATTGCTGGTAAGTTGGCTTGCCCATGTTGTATGGAACACACAAAAACATTCCGATCAAAATATGGAGGTGAGAACTCATGATTCAATTGTCACCGTCGATTCTTGCCAGTGGATCGTGGGATTAAGATGAAATACTAGTGCATTTATGAAGAACCAAACTGAATTTGAAGAGCCACCAACAACTTTATCGTCTGAAGAAATGTCACATAGAGTTGGGGATTTACCTAAGGTGACTGATCTCCACCATCTAGGATACCTGGTTATGGTGTTACACATAACTGGACAAAACAGAGTATATTTTAGGAGTTACCTTATTGGAATGATAACCTTCTTCGCCATAATTTGGATGTCATGCATATTGAAAAAAACTTTTTTTGACAACATATTTAATATTGTGATGGATATCAGTAACAAGACAGAAGATAATTTGAAGGCTAGGATGGACTTAAAAGAATATTGCAGGCGAAGTGAGTTATACTTGACATACCTTAACAACAAGATTCAGAAGTCCAAGGCTAGCTACACATTCACTTTAGATGAGAAGAGAGAGATTTGTGATTGGGTCAAAAATTTGAAGATGCCTAATGGATATGCTTCAAACTTATCTAGATGTGTCGATATGAAAGAAGGAAATTTGATGTCTATGAAAAGCCATGATTGTCACGTTTTCATGTAATCTTTGATGCCTATTGCATTCAAGTCCTTGCATGATAGAATATGGAAACCTATCACATAAATAAACCTTTTTTTAAAGAGTTGTGCTCTAGCACATTGAGGGTGGAGAACCAAAATTACATGCAGAGTAACATTTGCCTAGCTTTAAAAAAATTGACAAAGATATTTCCTCCTATTTTTTTCAATGTAATGGAACATCTGCCAATTCATCTTGTGCAATAAGCACGACTTGGAGGTCCAGTTCAAGGTAGATGGATGTATCCATTTGAGAGGTGAGGACTTTTATTATTTTTCTTTTGTGTTGGAATTTTTTAAAAAAATCATCTAAAGCTCATACTTTAAGGATTATTGGCAAAAGTAAAAGGACCATAAAAAATAGATAGAGAATAGAGGGAGCAATGCGTGAAGCATATATGGCAAGAGAAACTTCTAATTTTGATTCATATTATTTTGAAAATGATGTGCCATGTTTGAGAAATAGACCCAATCAACATGACGATGGAGGAATTATCGATCCTTTGGCAACACCTTTTTCCCCATTCAATCATCCAGGAAAAGGAGGTCCAATACTAGAAAGCAAAAGTTAATTGAGATGGAGCTAAAGTCAGCTACAACACATGTATTATTGATTTTTTGTGAGGTCCAACCTTTTCATAGGTACATATATATATATTACCTACTTCTAAACAAGATTCATCATCCCTTTAACTAATTAAAGTTGTTATTTTGTCAGACTATTATTTTGTTGGTACATATGGGAATCATGTTTTGTATTCTAGGTTTTCAGAGTGGCTTAGAGAATATGTAAGTGTTACCTTATACTATTAAGCATTTGCCCATCCATTATATGTATTTTTAGAATTTTAATTTTTTCTTTAATTCAATATAGGTTCATAATGGAGTTAATGTCGTGGATGTTGTGAATGTCCAATTTTTACGTGTTATTTCTTGGGGACCTAATCATAGAGTTAGAATAATGTCTATGTGCTTCATCAATGGGTACAAATTTCATACAGAATAATGGTCCAAAGGCAAGAAAATCAATAATAGTGGGGTGTGGGTGAAAGGTGATGGGGATATTGATTATTATGGTGTGCTTCAAAAGATTATAGAATTCGAGTATGTTGTTTGTTGGCCAAACAAAAAGCTAGTAATCTATCGGTGCAGGTGGTATGATACTAATTCTAGTGGTACAAAGATGCATCCTCAATACAAAATAGTTGAAATTAATCACACGAGGCAGCATCATTTCTACGATCCATTTATCATTGCACAGAATGTGAAACAAGTGTATTACATTCCTTATCCTTTGTGCAAGAATAAATCTTCCTGGCATGTAGTTATAAAAACAAAGCCCATGGGGAGAGTGGAGTTTGAAGATGCATTGGACGTAGCGTATCAAAATAAAATTTCAAGTGTTGAAGCAATGGTGGATGATGAATTAGCAGGTGTATTGCAGCATAGTGAAGGCATCTATGAAGAATTTGATGCTACTTCCTTATTCAATCAAATCCAAATAATTTTGGGGAAGGAACATCCAGATCTAACGAGGAGGAATCCCAAACTGATGAATAAGGAACAAGTGATGAGGAATTACTTGAAGAAAATGAAATAAGTGATGAGGGAGAATTTGATAGTGATTATGAATCAACTGAAGAAGATTGACTTGTTTGGATCATTGTGTTGACAAATTTGGATCATTATGTTATCCTATGTTTTTCTCTTGAGTTTAGTTGGTATGTTGGAATATGTCGGATTTCATAAATGTTTGACTTGAGCTTAATGTGGGCTCATAGTCTAGATTGTCTAAGATAAGTTTTTGTTTGAGTATTTTAGTATTTTATAACAAAGGGATTTGAATTTTTTCTGATTGAGTATTCCTATATTGAAAGTGCTTCTGTTTTATCTTGATTTATTATAGGTAGTTTTATGTTGATTTTATTGGTTGTAAGCTTTAAATTTTTCTAGCATATGGTGATTTCAAAGCATATTATTTTTCTAGCATATGGATTTCACTAAGCTTTTCACCACTAAGTTCTAAAAAAATCACATAATATCTTGGATCAGATGCAATGTTCATGTGGCTAAGATCATTGGAGGAGTATGGTTAAGATTGGAGGTTCAAGGGGCTTCGGCTGTGCCAAATATGGGAATATTTTTAGCTGAGATGAGTAGTGATTCATATCAGCTTTTGGGAATGATAGAACGGGGGATGCTTCGTGGGTTTTTCGCAAAGAGATCGCATTATGGAACCCATCTTATCAGTATTTTTTTAATGCATCAGGTGATGTGCTGCTGTCTTGCCTTAGGTTTCAAGAAATTGTAGTTGCAAAGAACTTTATGAACTGTTTTAGATTAATTTTGTAATTTCTATATTTTTCGATGTTAAGGATAAAATATCCAGAAACATCAACACCTTATAGGATTCAACTACTCACTTTTGTTGAAGTAGATTTTAGTGCATGGTACAACTGCTGAAAAAACATCTCTTTGGGTCATATAAAAAGAACTTCCTTATAGTTGGGCATTGAAATTGAAAACCTTGATCCCTTCATTCTTCTTTAGTGAGAGTGTGTTGGGTTAAACAACATGTTTGGTTAATTGATGAGTCCACAGATTGGACTCATTTAGGGCTTTATTTTAATAGAAATTGTGTCATCAAATGCTTATTTTATCTCAATATCTGATAAAAACCTTTAAGTTTTAGGTATTTGAAGTATGAAGAAAAGCATGGATGCTACTTCGCAAAAAGGAACAAAAAAGCTGAAAGGAACAAGAAAATGAAGGCCTGAGGATCGCCGAGTTCACTTGGCGAATCGCCGAAGGGTCTCACTTCGCCTTTAGTTCCAGTGTGCTGAGTCCTGAAGGAAAGGATCAAGTCGGCGGAAAAAAGGAGCAGTCGGCGCATCGCCGAGGAGTTCCGCGAAGCAGTACTATGTTGCCCAATGACCCAGAGCATCACGATGCCGAAGGATGATGCAAGACGGCGATGAACGACACCAAAAGGCGAATCGCCGAGTTGATCGGTGATTCTGACTAATGTCACCGAGTGATCCACCGCAGCACATATTTTTTAAACCTATAAATACTCGTTGAGAGTTATAGCTTAGTATCAGTTTTAGCATTACATTTTTAGTATCAATTTTAGACAATATAATTTTTAGTACTTTTTACTCTCAAGATTGGAGAGGGTTTTTGGGAAGACTTGGAGAAAGGAGTTCATCTTCCCCAAGTTGGAAGTGGGTCTTCTCCATTCTTCTTCCTTTGCTTAAATGAAGGTTTAATTTCTTATACCCATTTGATTTCACTATCATTTTAGATGTATTTTGTTGTTTCTTGATGTGTGGCTAAAAAACCCCATTCTTTAGGGGTGTGATTTAGCAAATATGTGTTGATATTATTGTTGGGTCTTGCTTGCTGATAGGTTAGATGTATTTTAATGGTGATTTCACCTAGTGGTTGTGGTTTAATTTGATGGGTTTGTAGTTGCAAATACAAAGCCACCCATGTGTTTTCGGCTTGCCCGAGAGGGAGGTCGCGAAACCAAGACCACTAGACTGATGGCCTAAGAAGTGGATCGACATGAGGTTCAGCCCGAGAGGGTGAGCCATATTCCCATATCCTAACATTCAGCTCGAGAGAGTGAGTGGGGTAAGGCGTAGGCTGGTCTTCATGCGGCAAATGGGTGTCCGAGAGAAACGCGTTTGAAACGGGGTAACTTACCCGAGAAAGAACTTATTGCCATCTAAAGCTTAGCCTAGTCACTATTATCTTGCAAATTTCCTATCGAAAGCATGTACCCAACTATTTATCTCAACTTGTATTGCGGTCACACCCCAGGAAATCTTCCCCATACTTGATTTTCTTGTTATTTTTGTTGTTTTTTACTATACTTGTGACAAAACCCCCAAATTGATATTTGACACTTTTGTGTCTCCCCTTTGATTTAAAATGTTTTTAATCGTTAATTTCTTTAGCTACGCCTAGTTAGAACTAGATTTTATTTTTCTATTAATTCTCAAGACCACTCCCTTTGGAGACGACCCCAACCCTTGGTTGGATTACTATATTATCGACGATCGTAGACACTCGAACCGTAGTTAGTGTCGTTGGTCACAATAAGCATCAGTAATAAGAATGTAAGTGTTAGTGTGGTCTTTTATGATTTGTCCTTCCTATTGAGCTTGAAGGTGATGTCTTCATCAGCAAAGATCCAACATAGGAGGGGAAAATGTTTAAAAGGATATCGATAAGTACAATGCTAGGAATTTTGCTTGTTGTGGCTAGATTATCTTGTTGTGTATACTACTAGGGTAGAATGAGATCAAAAATCTAATAGTTGAGGATATTAAAGTAAAGATAGTTGTTCCATCCCTAGGCAAATTACTAATAAGAAAAAGGTATGGTAGTTGATGTCTCCATTACTTGGCCTAGCATGATTCCATGGTTAATTATTCTTAATCCAGTACATTAGGAGGAAACAACACGATTCTCAACCAGCTTCATTGCCACCTACAAGTCACTCGAGCCAACCAGATGTAGGTCCTCTTAATATTCTTAATCTAGTGCATTAGGTCCTCTTCAAAGACGCAACAAAGTTGCAGATTTGTTAGAAAATTATTCTTAGTATTATAGGTTAAACTAAAATTATATGTGCAACTCCAACATTATGGCATCCATTAAGTTACTAATAAATTAAAAACAATTCGTATGGAAATGGGATCCCGAATAGCCAGAGACAAAAGATTCATATGAGAAAAAATAAGTAAACGGGCATGAACAACAATTTGATCTCGATAAAAATCGGTATAGAATCCCTTGCAAACTAATGGATGTAAAAAAATAGCGCCCCTCCACTAAAACGGGCTGGAATGCCTAATCTATGCAGATTGGTTGCTCTATTCAGCAATATAGGATGTCCCTGCATAACTTATTGATCAGTAAAAGAGTACTCTTCTTATATAGTTATTCATAAGTTGTATCCCCTTACATCTAACTATTAAATAAATAAGTTTCAAACCCCAAGAACATGAAAAGAAACATACTGATATCAATCTGACTTAAGTAGAAAAACATATTTGACGAGGAAAATGTAGAGTCTGAATAATGAAGACTTCGGAAAAATTAAGACATCAAGATTTTTCCGATAGAAGTTCTGGAAACCACACTGTAGTTGGCGTTGTTAATGGAGAATATGTGACATTTAACTCTACTTTTCTTAGTTGCAATTTTTTCAACCTTTGTTCTGTGATCTGTCATCTGTAAAGGGGGATTTAGAGTGAAGGTTTATATAAATAGTTTTTGGGGTTCATAAGACTAGTTCATACTATATAGCACATGAACTATTGGGATGAGCTTGTGCGTTGAACATTGAGATTATATCAGGTGTACTTCTGCACACGTGAGGTGTAAGTATTGCGAGACAACTATCTCTACGTCTGTCCCAAAGTATCTCATCTCTATATGAGTCCCTGATGAGACTCGAGTTTGCCTTCCATACGTGATCCTAAGACCGAAATGTTATTTAAGGTGTAACTTAGTTGCATCTTTGAAGAGGACCTACATCTGCAACTTGGTTAAATTCCATGTTTTTTTTTCATGAAGTTTTTTTTTTGATCTGCTGATTGGGAATCAGGTTAATGGCTAGCAGATTTGATCAATATGCTTTATGTTCTTTAGTATTACTTGTTCATGTATAATTTCAAAATTAATACTCACTAATAATTTCTCTTGTAAACTCTATCCTCCTCAGACTACATTGAGTATGTTGTTGTTGTAATAATAAGTAAAAATTTAACAGTAGACAATAGCTGGATCTTCTAAATTGTGTTTTATGTGTGTATGGACTCAGCTACTTTCTGTTTGATCTTGCTGCAGTCGAATTTGGTTGTAGTCTTTCTTTTTCTTATGAGAATGGATTGGTATAGCAGCCTTATGTTTATGTTTCTGTAGTATAAGGTTATTAATAAACTGTATAATTGATGAATTGGCATATTGTTGTTTGATGTATTTACTGTGATTCCATTAGAAATTGACTGAGGCAAGTTTATGTTAAATTTAATTTGCTAGACTGCTTATCATGTAAAGTCGATTCTTGTGGCTTGATAGGCTGGTTGAAATGTATAATTATGCCTGAGTAAACAAAAATAATTGCGGCTTCTGTTACCCAATGTATCCTTGTGCATATTTTGAGTATCTTTTTAGGCAATGAAGAACACATCTGGAAAGCGTCGAAAGCATACAAATAAGAGTAAACACGATTCTCAACCGGCTTCATTTCCACCTACAAGTCACTCCAGCCAGCCATATGTAGGTCCTCTTAAGGCGAATTCATTGCCACCCACCTTTCCTCCTCAACCAACTTCATTGCCATATGTCGCTCCTACTCAACAACATTCACTGCCACCCGCTATTACTCCTCTGTCGACATCATTACCCCCTAGCTTTCCTCCCCTATCAACTTCATTACCACCTTTTTTTAGTATACCACCAAGTGGGTCTTCCAAAATAACTCCACAAATTCTTATGGCAGGAGTACAAGTCTTCCTAATAATTTTGTTCCCACACCTCGTATAAATTTTTCTTCGAGTTAAGTTAAAAAAGGAAGCTCCTCATCTCTGCTTCCATCATCGACTTAAGTTGTATCTCCAACATCATCAACACCTAGTATATCTAGGTCAAATATTCAAGTCCATGTACCAACATCACCATCTATGATCAGTAGTACTACTACACATGCTTGTTCAAAGACTCGAAATGCTGGAGATATTAGAGAATATGATGCTTTTCATAGGCTGATTATCACCCCTGATGAGGATGGGTAAGTTATCTTTATGTTTTTTCTAATTTGGTGGATGTACTTCTTACATGAATTAAGTTAAATATAGGTTTGCGCCATCATATCTTGGCTCGCGTATGGTTTCAGAATCTATTACACCATTCTTCGATGATGCTTGGGGTAGATGGAAAGAATTTCCCTACAATATCAGAGAATATGGAATTAATTTAAGGTACAAATAAAATTTATACTTATATCTGTTATCAAATATAGACTTTTTAATCTAATGATATTTTTTTATTGTGCAGAAATGGAACACTCCTGAATTTAAGAAGTGTGAGCGATCAAAGGCAGCTCGGGCCTCCGTAAAGGGTGGCTCTTTACACACCGGAGGTTCTATGAGTTTCGTAGCCCACCAACGAAAAATGGTAATTTTTTAATTGAATTTCCTTACTTTTAACTAATTGCGATTGAACTTCATATAACTTTTATTGCACACAAAGTTAAAAGGTGAAGACACCTCAAAAATAGACACCTCTTCACCTTTTAACTTTGTCTGCAATAAAAGTTATATGAAGTTCAATCACAATTAGTTAAAAGTAAGGAAATTCAATTAAAAATTACCATTTTTCGTTTGTGGGCTGCGAAAATCATAACACCTTCGGTGTGTAAAGAGCCACCCTTTACGGAGGCACGAGATGCCTTTACTCACTCACACTTCTTCTTAAATTCAGGAGTGTTCCATTTCTCCAAAAATTTAACCTATATGTCTTCTCGTAGCCAACTGGTCCTCTCATTATTTTTTTGACCTTCAAACATCAGTAACTCATGTATGAGCATTCTTCTCAAAATGGAATTTGTTTTATGCTCATAACATGGCTGCCATACTCACTTCGTCTGCACAATAAAAAAAAATCATTAGATTAAAAAGTCTATATTTGATAACAGATATAAGAATAAATTTTATTTGTACCTTAAATTGATTCCATATTCTCTGATATTGTAGGGAAATTCTTTCCATCTACCCCAAGCATCATCGAAGAATGGTGTAATAGTTTCTGAAACCATACGCGAACCAAGATATGATGGCGCAAACCTACATTTAACTTAATTCATGTAAGAAATGCATCCACCAAATTAAAGATAACATAAGGATACCTTACCCATCCTCATCAGAGGCAGCTCGGGCCTCCGTCTTCTTATAGTTGCCGCATATAGCATCGACTCTCCACCAACAGTACTTCTCCAGATGTGTAGTTCTTTTACAATGTTTGCACGGAGGTAACTTCTGCTTCACATCTCCACTATTGTTTCCTCCATCATGCTTACCCTTATTCTTTTGGTTGAACTGTTGCTTTCCTTTACCAAATATTTGCTTTTGTACAGAGAAAGCTCCTTCAGTGAACTTGTCCTGTCTCATAGTCCTCCTTTGCTCTTGTGCTTGAAGAGCACTCATTAGTTCACCTAATGAAAGTTTGCCCAGGTTCTTGGATTCTTCAAGAGAGGAAATCTTAGATTCAAACCTCTCAAAAAGAGTCACAAGAACTTTCTCCACGATTCGTGTCTGTAAATTCTTCACCAAGAAGACTATGTAATTAACAATTAAGGAGATTCGATCAGCATACTTACTGATTGTTTCATCCTCCTGCATATTCAAGGACTCAAACTCTATTTCCAGGTTCAACACTTGCATTTGACGTGTTCTATCACTGCCTTGATATTCTTCTTTCAACCTATCCCAAGCCTCATTAATTCCGGCTATGTATTAATTTGCAGAAAATCTGAATTTATACAAGGAAAAACCTAACCATTTCCTATCAAGTAGCCACTTAAAAAGTGGACGTTAAAACTAAATAAGAACATGTGCCACTAATAACCATAAAAGGGGCCACTAACAGCCATAAAAAGGGCCACTAACTTGAGAAATTTGAGCAACTAAAATTGATCAAGTCTAGCTAGAAAATAGGAAGCACTAAACTGAAATAAGTAAAAAACATTTTTAAAAAAATAAGTTGGAAAAAATGCCAATTGTCTAACACTAAACTCAAGAGAAAAACATTGGATAAGATAATGATCCAAATTTGTCAGCACAACGATCCAAACAAGTCAATCTTCTTCATCTGATTCATAATCACCATCAAATTCTTCCTCATCACTTTTTTCATTTTCTTCAAGCAATTCCTCATGACATGTTTCATTTTCATCAGTTTGGGATTTCTCCTCGTTAGCTCTGGATGTTCCTTCCCCCATAATTATCTAGATTTGATTAAAGGACAGTAGCATCAAATTCTTCATAGATGCCTTCACTATGTTGCAGTTCACCTGCTAATTCATCATCCACCATTGCTTCCACACTTGAAATATCAGTTTGATATGCTACATCCAATGCATCCTCAACCTCCACTCTCCCCACGAGATTTGTTTTTATAACTACACGCCACGAAGATTTATTCTTGCACAAAGGATAACGAATGTAATACACTTGTTTCACATTATGTGCAATAATAAATGGATCATAGAAACAATACTGCCTCGTGTGATTAATTTCAACTATTTTGTATTGAGGATGCACCTTTGTACCACTAGAATCAGGATCATACCACTTGCTCCCCAACTTTCTTTCAATCCACATCGGAAAATTGAGGCTTTCTCTACTAGGAGTCATCAAAGGAGGAATGGGCATACGCTGATTCGATAAGCCAAGGAAAAATATTACTAGCTTTTTCTTTGGCCAACCAACAACATACTCGAGTTCTATAATCTCTCGAAACACACCATAATAATCAATATCCCCCTCACCTTTCACCCACACCCCACTATTATTGGTTTTCTTGCCTTTGGACCATTCTTCTGTATGAAATTTTTATTCATTGATGAAGTACTTAGACATTATTCTAACTCTATGATCATGTCCCAAAGAAATATAACGTAAAAATTGGACATCCACGACATTAACTGCATTATGAACCTATATTGAATTAAAGAAAATTTAGAATTCTAAAAATACATATAATTGATGGGAAAATGCTTAATAGTATTAGGTAACACTTACATATTCTCTAAACCACTCTGAAAACTTAGAATAAATAGCATCATTCCCATATGTACCAACAAAATCACTGTCCGACAAAATAACAATTTTAATTAGTTAAAGAGGTGATGAATCTTGTTTAGAAGTAGGTAATATATATATATATATATATATATATATATAAAAGGTTGGACCTCAGGACAATTCAATAATACCTGTGTTATAGCTGACTTTAGCTCCATCTTAGTTAACTTTGGCTTTTGAGAATGTTTTGGATCTCCTTTTCCTGGATGATTGAATATGGAAAAGGGTAGTGCTAAAGGATCGATAATTCCTTCATCGCCATGTTGTTTGGGTCTCTTTATCAAACATGGCACATCATTTGCAAAATAATATGAATCAAAATTAGAAGTTTCCCTTGCCAGAGATGCTGCATCACTCCCTCTATTCTCCATCTATTTTTATGCTCCTTTTAATTTTGCCAATAATCCTGTAAAGTATGACCTTTAGATGAATTTTTTTAAAATTCAAACACAAAAGAAAAATAATAAGAAGTCCTCACCTCTCAAATGGATACATCCATCTACCTTGAACTGGACCTCCAAGTCGTTCCTCTTGCACAAGATGAATTGGGAGATGCTCCATTACATTGAAAAAGCCAGGAGGAAATATTTCTCCACCCTCAATGTTCTAGAACACAACTCTTTGAAAAAGGCTTATTTCTGTGATGGGTTTCCATATTCTAACATGCAAGGACTTGAATGCAATAGGCATCAAAGATTCCATGAAAACGTGACAATCATGTCTTTTCATAAACATCAACTTTCCTTCTTTCATATCGACACATCTAGATAAGTTTGAAGCATATCCATCAGACATCTTCAAATTTTTGACCCAATCACAAATCTCTCTCTTCTCATCGAAAGTGAATGTGTAACTAGCCTTGGGCTTCTGAATGTTTGTGTTAAGGTATGTCAAGTACAACTCACTTCGCCTGTAATATTCTGTTAAGTCCATCCTAGCCTTCAAATTATCTTTTGTATTGTTAATGATATCCATCACAGTAGGTCAAAAAAGTTTTTTTCAATATGCATGACATCCAAATTATGGCGAAGAAGGTTATGCTTCCAATAAGGTAACTCCAAAAATATTCTTTGTTTTGTCCAATTATGTGTAACACCATAACCAGGTATCTTAGATGGAAGAGAATTTGTTACCTTAGGTAAATCACTAAATATATGCCACATTTCTTCAGACGATAAAGTTGTAGGTGGCTCTTCAAAATCAGTTTGGTTCTTCATAAATGCACTAGTATTTCTCCTAAATTCATATCCAATGGCAAGAATCGATGGTGACAATAGAACCATGAGTTCTTACCTCCATGTTTTAATCTGAATGCTTTAGTGTCTTCCATACAACATGAGCAAGCTAACTTACCAGCCGTTGACCACCCAGACTACCTTCTATAAGCAGGAAAATCATTTACAGTTCACATCAAAGCAGCACACAATATCATGAGGTTTTGTTTATGGAATACATCATATGTTTCCACAACAATTTTTAACTCATCGATCAAATGTTGCATGTATTTGTCAATCAATTTTTTTTGGATTGATTGGACCTGGAATAATGCAAGTTAGGAACATTTATGGACTTATCATACATAACTCGGGGTGAAGATTATATGGCGTAACAAATATTGGCTATCATGAATATGGTGTCGCAGAGACTGCAAATGGAGTGAATCCATCATAACATAATCCCAACCTAATGTTTCTAGGTTCACTAGCGAAGTCAAGAAACACTCTATCAAAATGCTTCCATGCTTCTCCATATGATGGATGACATAGAACACCAGGTGGACTTTTATGTTCATAATGCCATCTCATATGAGGAGCAGAGCTTATTGATGCATACAACCTCTTTAACCTAGGTATGAGGGGTAAGTAATGCATTGCCTTCACTGGAACCTTCTTTTTTTTACATTTGTGACTTACTTATAATGAGCTTAATTACGAAATTTTCAATTTTCTAAAGTTGCATCATCTTTATATAACATGCAACCTTTTTCACAACAGCCAATCCTTTCTGATGAAAGTCCTAACTTAGAAACCATCTTCTTTGTCGTGTAGAAATATGTAGGTAAGTCAATTTTATTCGGATTAAGCTCATTCATAAGCCCCATGATAGAATCCATCCCCGCTTGAGAAGTTGAATAATCTAACTTTATGCTTAGCAATCTAACAGCAACAGACAACTTAGAATGCATTGAACCTTCATATAATGGTTGATTAACTTCAGTTAATTGTTCATAGAAGCGCTTAGCCTCATCATTTGGTTCTAATTGAACCCCTGGGAACATCCCAAAAGCATCCCTCAACATTTCATTGAATCAATAATTTTCAACATTAGTATTCTCTTAGGATTATCCACACCATCAAACGCATTTTGAAAATCAACATTAGCTACATTGATGTCATTCTCTTTATGAACTATCCACACATAATAATTATCCATAAATCCCTTCTTCAAAATATGAATTTAAACTTTATCTGGTTTCAATAACTTGATACACTTGCATTTGGCACAAGGACACCTAATTGTGCCTTCTATAAAAAATAATAATCTAGTTTTCACCTTTGCAATAAATTCTTTAACCCCATTTATAAATTCTACCCTCAATCCCGCACGATTAGGATGAGTTCTATCATACATCCATTTGCGAAGTGCAAATTCCATCTACACAAATAAAATAATTAAAAATTTAACTAAACAAACTAGCAACAATTAAATCAAGAACACATCTATAAATTAAATCTTTAAAATGGAGATTTTTTAACTACATAATATAACAAATTGTCATATTTGGCATAAACTTGTTTAAGCAAATAAGAAAACACCACATATTATAGCACTTTGCAAGACATAATCTTGATAGTTAAGTACAGAGAGACGACAAGACGACAAAATATATACTCTGGATAAGCATAATCAGTACTTCATAAATTGAAAATAGAAAAGCTTAATGTTTGAACTCACCGGTTATGAAAAGAGAGATATAATCGAGAGTATAGAGGAGACGCCTGCAAAGTTGTCGAGAAAATTAAGTAGCAATCCAATTCTGTAGAGAAAATTAAGTATACATTAACTCTAATTTGTTGATAGAAGAAAAAACAAATAGAAGGAGAAAAAGGAAATGGAACTTGAAAGTTCAATCCAGTTATTTATTGGTTTGATTAGGCAAGGCATGATTTAGCAATTTCATGAGCATTTAGTTTCCAGCAACTACTTCTAGAAGTGTATGAATTCTATTTCCAAAGCTTACCCATTTACCGAAACAGAAATTTTATAGTCAAAAAAGTAGAAATGCAATAAAGATGTACACTTTTACAATTCTATGTATATATATAGTACGTACGTCCTAACTAAGGAGTGGTGGAGATGATCCATACAAACAAATTAACCCACGCTTTCTCTATCCCTTGCTTCTGGTCTGCCATAATCTGTCACCATTATATCCTCCTGCTAAACTGCTTCTAGCTGCTTTCCTCCCTATTACTCACTCTCTCCTATATAAACCTCACATCACTTTAATTCTCCGACCTAAACCTCACCTAACTCCCCCTCACTCCCAGTATAAGAATATCATTGCAGCTACTTAGACCCTCTTTAAGTATAAACTCTCTTCTGATAATGATTTCCACAAATGGGATCTCTACTACCTCTATCCTTCTTTTTTCCTCTGAACAGGTACAATCATTCTCATCTTCTTTTTTGAGATCTTTATACTTGTGATATTTTTCTTATTTGTTGGGATCTGCCAAAAGTTGTGATCACTAACAATTTTTTGGTCTATTGAGGTGTTAATGCAAGTGGGGTTGAAAGGAAGAAGGGTAAATCTGTTGCAGGGCAAGAAATTCAACAATAAGGCTTCAAATAGCCGATTCGTAGCAAGGGTGAATCCTAATGCTAATGCATTTGACCAGAAATAAAACACTCCTCTTCAAAGTATAGTTAATAAGTAAAAATGCAATGAAGTTGTATACTTTAAAAACTGTATATATACATATAGTACGTGCAACCTAACTAAGGAGTGATGGAGTTGATACATACAATCAAATTAACTCATACTCTCTATCTCTCGCTTCTATTCTGCCAAAATTTGTCACTATTATATTCCTCCGATAATTCACTGTTAGCTGCTCTCCTCCCCACTATTCACTCTCTCCTATATAACACTCTCATCACAACCTATATACATACATTCTCTACTTCTTGAGTGTTCTCTTACCTCTATTGTTCTCTCAAGTTTTGTACTTCTCAAATCCAAACCAATGTTAAAAAACAAACATGACAAATCATTTTCTTCCACTTTGATAACTTCATTGACTACTCATTTTCTTCCAAAGCAGTACAAAACAAAGAATACAAGTTTAAACTTAGGTCAAACATGACCATATGAAATGGGAGAGAAAAAATACAAGTTAATGAGGTGGTGCTACACGATTAAATAGTAATGAAAGCAGGAACAACTATTAGAAAATAAATAGTAACAACAAGCACTAAAGCTTCTTGATTAACATATATATTCTTCCACTTGTGGTTATATTTCTGAACTTATTAAGTGATATAGTAATACTTACTAGCTATTTCACCTATAAACAAATTTCTATTTCTTGTTCAAATTCATTATTGGTAGCACTTGGAGGGTCACATGAGTTCTTGCCTTATTTTTCTTATACTTCTTTCCTCAAGTCAAAATTCAAAAGCTCCTCCTCTCTTCTGTTTGTAAGTACCACAAATTTTAGAGGGTATAATTAAATAGACAGTAGTTTTCATATTGTAAAAATTCAAAAGCTCACAATACTACTTCATCACTATTGAGATGATTCTTTCTCAACATTGCTAGCTACAAGGATTTGGACGACAAAAATTTAACATAATTCATCATATTCAAAGCTTTCTCAATATTTCTAGCTATTCCTGCTCACTTTCTACAGAATGCATAAGGCATTCGAGCGAGTTATTCAACTATTTTCATACTAATAAAAGAAATCTAACTAGAAACAAACTAAACATGAATTTAAAATTTCCATGATAAAATACTAACTGGTTGAAGATAATCAAATAAAAAAGAGGTGAGGAAGATCCAAGATGCGAACAACAGCCATCATGATAACACAACTTGAACAGTAATATATAGAACCAAAAAAAACATGAACGCTTTAAAAATAATACAAAAGGGGAGGAGTCAATAAGAGAAATTTCAGAACTCCCAGTGATCTGTGTTTGTAGAGATGACGAGGAGAATCTAGGGGTTTTTTTCATCCTACCAGTAATGCTAAGACGGATTTTTTTTATCGTAGAGAAAGTCATGCTAAATCAAGGGAGGAATAATCAGTCCCATGTACCATTAGAGTGAATTTTTAACAAAATTTTTTTTACTGATGCCCTGATTTGAGCTTAACACAAGCAGAAAATAAGAGACTACTGTTTTCTCTAGCGATCAGGTATCCTATAGTTGCTTTCTCAATATTGCTAGCTATTTCTAAAACTCTACCTAATCAAAAGGAAAGGAAAAATTCCGTAGTACTTCAATGATATTGAAATTAAAACCCTACCCACTCAAAAGGAAAGGAGAACTTCCACAGTACTTCAATGGAATTGAAATTAAAATCCTACCCAGTCAAAAGGAAAGGAGAACTTCCATAGTACTTCAATGGAATTGAAATTAAAACCAAAGAAGAAAGTTTGCATACCTTTGCCAAATCTAAATTCAAATCTTACAAACAGAGAGAGACGAGGTAATCTCTGATAGAAACGCACGAGTAACCTCCATGGGTGTAATCTCTATGAGACAAACGCACGCGACTACTCTTTCAATCTCCCTTGGTGTAATCGTAACTTTTCTTTTCCTCTGAGAAAGAGAAACTATTGTTTCAATAGGCTAAATATTTTTTATTTTCATTAGTCAAAATAATAACAATTATGCTAGACAAAAAATAAAATTAACTTTAAATAAAAAATCACTATAAAATGGCCAACTACAGTAGTCGCCATTTGATAATATTTTTGAAATTATTTTAATAAGTTTCCGACTACTGCAATCGATAACCAATCAATCATTTTACAGACTATATTTTGCAAAACTTTATGATTTTAGTGGTCAAAATCACGGTCGAGAAAAAAAA
This sequence comes from Solanum chiquidenum, assembly GCA_029582725.1. Classification (NCBI taxonomy): domain Eukaryota; kingdom Viridiplantae; phylum Streptophyta; class Magnoliopsida; order Solanales; family Solanaceae; genus Solanum; species Solanum chiquidenum. The sequence continues at coordinate 39,880 of JAJOOS010009322.1, forward strand.
AATAAAAAAAATCTTAATTGCCGATTACAGTAGTCGGAAAAATATCTAGAATACCGATTGCACATTTGTAGTTGGCAATTGTAGTCGGGAAATAGCTTATTTCTAGTAGTGTTTGAGCATGCTAAATTAGAGGAGATGTACATAGTGAGTAAACCTATAATTCTTTGTGCATACATGTGAATTCTTTTGTGAGTGCGATAGTTGTGCTTTGATGCTAACTCCTTAATTTATATTTGATTCCTTGATTTTAATGGATTGACTATTTCTTCTTGTGAGGGAAGTTTCATGATAGATATATAATGTTGTTAGCCTTCTTTGATGGAGTAGGTGAGCACGTTTAATATGATTAGTTAGAGCATGTCTTTGAGGTTAGGAGGTTAAATGTTTGTAGTTTGTTGTATACTTTGTTTACTGATTGAGAAGTGCACTTGACGTTGTGAATTGTTGTAGGGCCTGATTATTCGTATCAATCAAAGTGATGGTATTCTTTGATTTGATTGATTGAGATGAGCTTCAATACTTAATCGAGTACGAGCAAAAGTTTAAGTGTGATGGAACGATGTAAAGCCAAAAAATTACATATTTAACCATTATTTTTCTAAATTTTAATACGTTTAATTTTCTTTTGAGATTTGATTATTATATTTATTTATAGGTCATAAGGAGTAAGGTGTATGCCCACATGCCCCCACTCCACCCCTCTGTATAGAGTTATTTTATCTTTTATTTCACCCGATATATGAGTTTTAAAATAAGTGATTTCCATTAAAAAAACTTCATATTATATCTTTGATATTATAGTCGTTGGATTCACATGATTATCATGATTGATGTACTATTGAAGATGCAATATATGTACCAAGTGTCAAGGGGTCTTATTAAGGTGAACGTTTGCAAAAGCATACTACTTTTACTCTATATACAAAAATATGTTATGAAAATTTGTATGATAGTATTAACTTGAGGATCTATCACTCTTATAACAATCCCAAAACCTCATGAAGAATACTCTTTTATTAGTTCTTCTATATATTCCTTTCTTTATTGTTAACCTTTTACAACTTTTTAATCTAAATAAAGTTAAGTAGAATTTTTCCAAGCTGGAAAATCATAGGAAGTACTACACAAGACAATGTGATAAAAGAGTGTGCTGCAATGAGAAATGCACGTGTAGTATGTGTAAAGTAGCACGTTTCCATGAGTTCTCCTCATGCTTATAGTATATGCATTAAGGCCTTCTCATCAATGTCCTACACATCAAGATTATCTACATATACACATATAGTGGCATATGCTGGATTTTTTAAATTTGAATAGTGTTGATCTATTATCGCAATTTGGACTTGAAACTAAGACGGTTCTAAGTCTTTACTTAGTGTCCCAAATTGATATTTATTTTTGTATTATTTTTAACGGATGTTAACTTATTGTATATATACGTACAATTTTTTTTAAAAAATGTTATTTACACACATATATAAGAAATCTTTTTGTAAAGAGGATTTGGATGACACCTCTAGGTTCCACTTGTAGCAACCAAATTCCCAAAAAGAAGAAAACTACGAATCTCTTATGATTCGAAAATCAAGTCAGAGACTATTACACTCTCGATAAAAGCAAATATGCAAGAAATACTCCAAATAGTGGTAGAAATGAAGAGATGTTTTACAAATGACATTTGGTTTCCAAGCTATAAATAGAAGAATTCATTCATATCTTGCAACAACTTGACATAGCTTGAACGTTTAGAGGCTCATCTTTGCAAGCTAGGGTAAGTTCAAGAAACTCCTTTTCACTTCCAATATGGTTGTTATCATGAGTACCAACAATAAGAAGGTATCACCTGGTTGCCCCGATAAGTTTATGGCTACGAAAGCTAAGTTGGGATCCACTATATGTATCAATAAAGAATGTGAAGCTGATGACGATGACGATGATGATGATGATGCATCAAAAATAGCACCAGCAGCATGATGTTGTTCCCATCTCAAAGAGAGATACATATTGATTATAAGAGTCCTATGGTATAAATTTTAAATAATGAATTGGGGTGGAGAAGCTAAGGAAGAGATCAGTGCATGAGAGATATCTTAATATTTTCTACTTAATATATACTTATGTGTCACACTTTGTACATGCCACTAATAAATAATAATTGGAGTACTATATAATGGTAGGAGTGACCAATTGCTTCTCATATTTTATATTTTTATTTATATCATATGCTATCATGAACTCCTTTTTACTTGTGCAAGAATCGACAGTTTTGCTTCTTTCTGAATTTTCATATTCTTAGCATTAGCAAATTGTTATACTAAATTTGTTTATCTTATTTATTTATCTTGCACTAGTATTAATACATTATAACTTTAACTTTTCACGTGATATGTTTAAGATTAGAAGATTAAAATAATTTTGAGATATTCTATATATCTTTAATTTAAGACCACAATATTCAAAACAATTCTTTAATTTTAATCTTTCTGTTAAGTCAACACCAAAAAACAAATTGAAACAAAGTGGATAATATTTATTTTAAAATGTTTCAACTACATCAACTCAAGCCTTAGTCATCAGAGTTTGGTAGGATTCTATCTAATCTTTTCTAATTTAGAAATTACAATCAATCAACATAGTTTCTACTCATTCTATTTCGACTTCTAAGGCTTTTTCCCACCAAACTGATCAGCCAAGGCTTTTCCCACCACCTAATTAGATGAGCTTTTAAGACGTTTCTAAGTTAAATTACTATCTCTAAATGGTAGAACTAACAAATTAAAATCGAGTTTTTTCTTCATAATAATAACTAAGATTCATCCAAAAAGGTAAGGAAGCCAAACCGATTTCGAATTAAAACATAAACAAAAACTAGGAATTTAGAAATGAAGGAGAATCGAACCTAGCTAGGGTTCTTGAGATAGATTTCCAAAAGGACAATAAAAATAGAGGAAACCAAAAGGACAACATTTGAATGAAAGGATGGATGCCGTTAAATCGGAGGTTGGAAGACTCATACTGACATGAGTCCTACAACATTAAAAAAAACGTTATCAGTTCTATAAATGTAAACATGAGCCTTCTAACATACGATTTAACGACATCCGTCCTTCCATCCAAAATGTTTTCCTTTTGGTTTGATCCTCCATTTTTGTTGCCCTTTTGGAAATTTTGCTCAATTTTTTTGCCCTTTTAGCTACGAACTCATGTATATGTGCCTCAACCTCAAGCTTTTTAGGACAAATCGGCAAGAAATTCACTTTGTAAGAATTGCATCGTGGGAGTGACTTCTGTGGCGAATAAGATGAGGGAAACGAGATTGAGATGGTTCAGACATGTGACGAGAATGTAAAGGGATGCACAAGTAAGACGGTGCGAGAGATTGATTATAGCTGGTTTTAAGGAAGATAGTCATGACATGACACATCTTCAGCTTACTAAGGACTTGACCCTAGATATATAGGAAGATTAAGGATTAGGACAGAAGGGCGGTAGATAGCCAATCTTTTCATGCTTTCAAGTAGGAAAGGTTGGGCTCATGTTCATATTCTAATCTCCATCTTATTTAATAGTAGTAGTAAGTAGCCGCATTGTATCTTCCTATTTTGTTATTATATTTTTCCTTTCCATCTTGTTTTGATTATACTTCTTTTGAGTCAATTGTCTATCAAAAACAACATCTCTATCCCACAAATTTACTAGGTTCGATTGAACCCATATATAGGATACTAGCTCCATCCCTACCCAATGACATAGGGCTCAGTTGTAGCCTCTTTACAGATTCAGTATTTGAATCCCCCATTGCAGTAGCCGGGGTTGTCACACTCACCGAAGTGACAGTAGAACCCTTGTCGATGGGTAGCCCTTGATATTTCTCCCATCATTCGTGAGTTAGGACTTACTATCGAAACAAGCAATTTTTCCTAATTTAACCACTCGCGAATGAGCATTAAAAAGGAATTCTCAGTCAAAATAATAGGAATTAGACCTAACACGATTTCAAATAGAAAACCTTCATTCATTTTTCTTTGTCTGAAAGGAGATAAAATTAAAAGAGATTGAGCTGCCAATAGTGTGTAGTCATATTTGATTTTTTTTTTTGTTTTAATACCATAAAACAATTTTTTTTTTGTTTAATAGTATGACCGCTTTTTGTGGGCTGAAGGAATGTTGGAGAATAAAGATCTCAAGCTCACTCAAGAATAAAATATTGGAAAATAAAGAAGTAACTAGCAGGCACGTTGAAGATGAAATATGTCACGACCCAAAGAGAGTCATGAGTGACACCCACACTTAACCTTCTAGGTGGGCGAATCAACGAATTTAAGTCTCAAATTATATTAATTGTTCAACTTAATTACGATATACAACCATAATGCAAAAGCTCAAATGTTATTAATGTAAGAAACAAAAATCCGCTAGAGTCTAATACATTTATATTTCCAAAACCTGAAAGTCATCATATCAAGGATATCTATTCTCCAAATACTAAGTCTAAGAATATCAACGATATCGAAATAAATAAACAAAATAGTTTGTGACCGGAAACTAAGGACATCATGCCATAAATGAGAGAATCCTGTCACGACCCAAAGTAGACCCTAGGCGTAACATGTCATATAGAACCCCAAGAGGCCCTACACAAGCCACTTAGCATACATCATACAAGATAATAGAAGTAAAGAGTTTAAAAGTAGCATTTCATATCAATGGGTTTGACAAAAAATGAAGTTTAAGCATAAGTCTCAAAGACATCTATTACATCATAAGGAAAGAGATTGGGACTTAACCCATACATCACAAACAAAGTCTGAAAATGAAAATGACATGAAAGGGATAAAAGAATCTCGTCCCTCGGATCATGAGGACTCACTATTCTTCAAAGCTTAAACGAATCAACTAGCTATGAATATTTGGGGAATATGAGCGCCAGACCCTACATTAGTGAAACAATGTAGGCACAAGTATGCATTAGTACATGAAATGTACCAAGTATAATAGCAATCCATATGAGTTATGAAATCATGCTAGAAGGATTTTATATGCAATGACCAAACTAAATCATAAAATACATGTTAGAAAACATAAGTCATAATCATGGTCAATGCAAGCTAAACATCTTATAAAGCACTTGTTAGATACTTAAGAAAGTAACCTTATAAGTTCATTATTGTGGGAAGTTTGCCTTTAGCAGACATATACCATGTGAGATATAACATGGAATCTAGTGTCTATCTCACATCAAAAAGATATGTCCTTACTTTTCAAGGTCAGAACCATAAACTTGAGCTACAGTGGATCCACTAGCTAATGTCTATATAAGACAAACCTATGGTGACACATAGTTATGGGACATGGATAATTGCCTCTTGTCCACTCGGTGCTAAGCATAAATCCCATGGAATAATCATTAATCTGACATTGTCTTATTATCCATGAAAATGCACAATTAATAACCAATCCAAGCTAGAGTTCACTTAGAATAGCTCTTTAATCTTGATTCAACTTAGGTGGGAAAACCTTTTAATCTTATAAATCATTTTTGTGATAAAACCTTTCACAACAATACAACAACATCGATGCTTTGCTCTCAAAGCAAACTTAAAGCATTTATCAATTTCATAAAGAAAACATGCATATCTTCATAATTTTATCTTTCATAGATAAACTTGATCATAGAATCATAGTCTAGAAATCATAGTTCATGCATGGATTTATATAAAATAAGCTTAAAAACATGTAATTACTTCCATTGATGCATAAAAAGATAGAAAACAATCAATTGGATCATAATTGAAAAGAACCCATGAGATTGAATAAAACCATAAATTCAATTGGAGATTCTAACTTGTAAAAATTAGATAATTAAAGAATCCTATGGAGGAAAGGACTCCAAAAATGATCAAAAGTTCACTTCTTTTCGGAACTTTTCGAAAAATGATCAAAATTTTAATTTGTCCTCGTAAATATCCGAAAAACAAAAAAAAAATACATAAAAATACAATTAACACCTCAAAAAAAATTTGAATTACACCAATGACTTTAGAATATCGAAACGAAAAAATGATCAAAATTTTACTTCTTTTCTTAACTGTCCAAAAATTGATCAAAATTTCAATTTTTCCTCGTAAATGTCCAAAAAATAAAGGAAAATACAAAAAATACCTCAAAAAGATTTCGACTTGAACCAATGACTTTCGAATATCGAAACGAAAAAATAATCAAAATTTCACTTCTTTTCGTAACTGTCCGAAAAATAATCAAAATTTCAATTTTTCCTCGTAAATATCTGAAAAACAAAGAAAAATACATTAAAAAAAAAATACAAAAAACACCTCAATTTTTTTTTGATTTACACCAATGACCATAGAATATTGAAACGAAAAAATGATCAAAATTTCTCTTCATTTTATAACTGTTCGAAAAAATGATCAAAATTTCAATTTTTTCTCGTTACTGTCTGAAAAACAAAGAAAGATACAAAAAAACACCTTACATTTTTTTTGAACTTGCACCAATGACTTTAGAATATCGAAACGAAAAGATGATCGAAATTTCACTTCTTTTTTGAAATTGTCCAAAAAATGATCAAAATTTCAATTTTTCCTCGTAAATGTCCGAATACAAAATACACAAAAATACATAAAAACACCTAAAAAAAAATTCACTTGGACCAATGGCTTAGCATATCGAAACGAAAAAAATTGTCAAAATTTCACTTCTTTTCGTAACTATTCAAAAAATGATCCAAATTTCATATTTTCCTCGTAAATGTCCGAAAAACAAAGAAAAATACATAAAATTACAAAAAATACCTCAAAAAATTTCGACTTGCACCAATGATTATCGAAACGAAAAAATGATCAAAATTTCACTTCTTTTCATAACTATCCGAAAAATGATCAAAATTTCAATTTTTCCTCGTAAATGTATGAAAAACAAAGAAAAATACATAAAAAAAATATAAAGAACACCTCAATTTTTTTTAGACTTGCACCAATGACCTTAGAATATCGAAAAGAAAAAGTGATCAAAATTTCATTTATTTTCGTAACTGTGTAAAAAAGTATCAAAATTTCATTTTTTCCTCTTAAATGTTCAAAAAACAAAGCAAAATACATAAAAAATACAAAAAAAACACCTCAAAAAAATTTCGACTTTCACCAATGACTTTAGAATATCGAAATGGAACAATGATAAAAATTTCACTTCTTTTCGTAACTGTTCGAAAAATGATCAAAATTTAAATTTTTCCTCGTAAATATCCGGAAAAAAATAATACATAAGTGAATAGAAAAAACACCTCAAAAAGATTTCGACTTGCACCAATGACCTTAGAATATCGAAACAAAAAAATGATTAAAATTTCACTATTTTTCATAATTGTCCGAAAAAATGATCAAATTTTCAATTTTTCCTCGTAAATGTCCGAAAAACAAAAAAAATACATAAAAAAATCCAAAAAAACACCTCAAAACGATTTGGACTTGCACCAATGATCTTACAATATCGAAACGAAAAAATAATCAAAATTTCACTTCTTTTCGTACTGTTTGAAAAATGATCAAAAAATTAATTTTTCCTTGTAAATGTCCGAAAAACAAAGAAAAATAAATAAAAATACAAAAACACCTGAAAAATTTTTCGACTTGGACCAATGACTTTAGAATATCGAAACGAAAAAATGATCAAACTTTCACTTCTTTTCGTAATTGTCCGGAAAATGATCAAAATTTTATTTTTTCCTCGTAAATTTCCAAAAAATAAAGAAAAATACATAAAAATTCAAAAAACACCTTAAAAAATTTAGACTATTACCAATGACATTAGAATATTTAAAGGAAAAAATGATCAAAATTTCACTTCTTTTCGTAACTGTCTGAAAAATTATCACTATTTCAATTTTTTCCTCGTAAATGTTCGAAAAACAAAGAAAAATACATAAAAAAAATATATAAAAAACACCTCGATTTTTTTTTTACTTGCACCAATGACTTTAGAATATCGAAACGAAAAATGATCAAAATTCACTTCTTTTTGTAACTGTCAAAAAAATGATCAAAATTTCCTTTTTTTCCTCGTAAATATTCGAAAAACAAAGAAAAATACATTAAAAAAAATACAAAACACACCTCAAAAAAATTTAGATTTGCATCAATGACCTTAAAATATCAAAGCTAAAAAATAATCAAAATTTCACTACTTTTCGTAACTGTCCAAAAAATGATCAAAATTTCAAATTTTCCTCATAAAAGTCCAAAAAACAAAGAAAAATACATAAAAATACAAATACATCTGAAAAAAAATTCGACTTGCACCAATGACCTTAGAATATCGAAACAAAAAAATGATCAAAATTCCATTTCTTTTCATAATTGTCCGAAAAATGATCAAAATTTCAATTTTACCTCGTAAATGTCCGAAAAACAAATAAAAATACATAATTTTTTTTTGAAAAACACCTCAATTTTTTTTTCACTTGTACCAATGAACGACTCAAAGTCGGCAAAAGTCCTATACCGATGTGAGGAGAGGGATCTAGAGTTTGAGGTTAACGATTGAGTTTACTTGAAAATCTCACTAATGAAGGGTGTGATGATGTTTGGTAAGAAGGGGAAGCTTAGTCCCCGGTATGTAGGCCCATATCAGGTTTTGATTGCTTATGAGTTAGAATTGCCAAATGAGTTGGCAACAATGCATCATGTTTTCCATGTCTCTATGCTTAAGAAGTGTGTTGGAGATCCGACCTCCATAGTTCTCCAAAAAGGGTTGGGAGTTGATGAAAGCCTTTCTTATGAAGAAGTTCCGGTTGAGATTTTGGACCGGTAAGTTAGGAAGTTGAGAAACAAGAAAATAGCTTCCGTAAAAGTATTGTGGAGAAATCAGTTAGTTGAGGGTGCTACTTGGGAGGTCGAGGCCAATATGATGTACCGATATCCTCTTCTCTTTCCTTCTACTCTTATTCTAGCTTGAGGTAATAAGTTCCTCTTGGTTTGTCCTTGTTTTGGGAGTCATGTGTTTTATGTGTTTCCATGATTTCCTTATGTGACGCATGTTCATGCAAAACTTGTGTTTTGAAAGAAAATCAGTTTACATGCTTGATTTTCCTCATGTTGTGGTGCATTGAGTATGAGTTGCCTATAGACTTCACGAGATGAATTGATGAACATCTTTAAATATATTTTTTGAGAGTAAATTGCATATGAGCTCCATGAGATTGTGTTTAGCATGTTTTTAGCTTGGAGAAGGTAGTTCTTCCTTGAACATGAATTTTTTTGAAAAAATTCATGCCTATTAGGTTGGTAGATGTAGTTCCTACTTCCTTATGATGCATTTGAGTATGTTGAGCTTGAAGTTGATGTTTCCTTCTTATTTATGTGCATTGCATTCATAAGGGGCTGATAGAGTTAGTTTCACCCCTCTTATGATGTTTTGAGAATGTCCTAGCTTGGAGTCGATAGTTTCTCCTTGGTTGCATGCATTGCATTGTTAGGTTGGGTTGTTAGTTCCTCTCCTACCCATTTAGAACCAGTTTGAATCTCATTCGAGGATGAATGATCCCAAGGGGGAGATATTGTAACACCCCGTATCCGAAAAAGGGAAAAGAATTAGATTTCATCAGTTCCAAGTTCCATCTACGGTGGCCAACCACGACTCGCGGGTTGGACCATGAACCATAGGTTGGTTCGTGGATTGTCCACTCAAAATTGTCCAGGCCATGGACCATGGGTGGACCTACGAACCATAGGTGGGTCCACGCCCCGTGGTACATGAACCGTAGGTCAGGACAAAAGTCTATGACCACCAACCATGGTCCACCAGGATGGGCCGTGGGTCAGACCATGGTCCATTGACTAGGTCTGTTGGTTGGCAGGTCAATGACAGATGACAATTAACTGAGGGGTAGTTGAGTTTTTTCCTAATTAATTAGTTCATATACTATGTCGTTTTTCCTATGTTTAGGACCCCTATATAAGCCTTTTACCCCTAAATTTCCCAACAGAAATCATTCTCTCTAAACTCACAAAAAAGAAGAGCTCTCAAATAATTCTCTCTCTAGAACTTGAAGAAGAAGAAGAAGAAGAAGAAGGATTCAATCTAGGGTTTCAAGCTAAGGTCTCAATTTCTCTATTGAAGCCTAGCATTTGGATTCAAGGTATGATAGTTTTCATTCATGGATCCCTTTCATCCATGAAATTCTCAAATTCGTTTATTTCAAAAGGTAGAATTCCCCAATTGAGTTAGGTTTTCTTCAATTATCATGGGTAATTTTCATTATTGATTTAAATGATTGAATTATATTCTCTTATGCATGAATTGATGAATTTCAATGATTTTATGATGATTTCCCAATAAACCCATGTAATCCCCATGTTTTCAAGTTATAAATTATATGATGTGGGATTTTGATATCAAGGAAGAGTTTTATGAACTTAAGCATGCATTGCAAGCTTTACATGTATTTATGATGAAATCCATATCTAACACATGTTTTCTATGCATTGATGAATGAAAGTGGGTTTTGAACCTCAAGAGGTAAATTATGGACTTATGCATTTTCTGATTAAATCTATGCAAATGTTTTAAAGGTGCTTTGAGTGTAAAGTACCAATGATGATGTTGTGTTGTGAAAGGATATTCTCATAAACACATAATAGCATGATGTGAAAGGTTTTCTCACATATAAATGATTTTTAGGTTGAAAGGCTTTCTCACGTAATTGAATGAGAGAGTCAGAGCTATCCTAATGAACTAGCATGGATTGGTTGTCCAAGGGCACCTTTCCATGATTAATGAAGTCAAGTAAGAAAAGTCTAATTCCTCACAATTAATATCGCATATGAGTGCAAAGGATTTAAAGATGAAGTTAGCTTGCATTGACCATGATTTATGACTTATGTTTTATAACTCTCTTATATCATGTTTAGCTTGGTCAATAGCATGTCATGAAATGAAATGTCCCGTTTTGCATGATTTAAATGTTTTATGCATGGCTATCATACTTGGTACATTGTTTTGTACTAACACATACTCTTCCCTATATTTTTCCAAATGTAGTGTTCGATATTCAGGGTTCTCAGTTTTGTGGCTAGTGGGTGATTTGATTGATTTCCGAGCTTTGGTGAGTCCTCATGCTTCGAGGACAGACTATACTGTTTTCACTTTGTTTCATGTATTTTTTCTTTTGAACATGATTTTTGGGCTGGGCCCAATTTCATTCTATTATATTAGATGGCTATGATGAGACGAGAGTTTTAAACTTCCGCTTTGCATTATAAAATGTTTTGGACTTGGACTGTTGTTTTACTCTTGTTGTTCTATTTCTTATGTTATGAGAGCTAAGTGTCTTGTATGGAGTCCTTCCGGGTTCTATACGCCATGTTACATCTAGGGTATACCCCTAAGTCATGACAGCAATAACTGTGAAGCTTTATGTGGGTATTATTCAGTTACTTTCTTTTGAGGTATCTTGTAGGCCCCTTGTTCAAGTGCTAGTAGCACAGAGATATTTCCAACAAGTTATTATGGTCGGAGCTTTACTTCTTGAGGAACATGAGATGCTTAGATTGTTTTGAGAATATCACCTCCGAGGTTTTTAGGGTAACTAGGGAGGATGCCCACGAGTTTCTTAAAACTTACCGTGACCAGCAATGTACATTGGGATTGAGGAGTCAAGAGGAGCTCACTTTACCACATATAAACTTGTTGGGAAAGACACGTAATTGTGGTTTTCTTACTTGGAGACTAGACCAGCTGGGTTACTTCCCATTACTTGGGTTAAGTTTGTTTAGGCCTTTTTGGCAAGGTTCATTCAACAGAGCATTACAAATAGTCTTTGTGATCATGTTTCAAGGTTAGAGTAGAACTCTATGACACTGCTTGAGTATGTGACGAGATTTCACAATATCTCCCACCATGTTAATATGACATTGCCTATCGAGAAGGAGAAGGTTAAATATTTTTTCTATTTGTTGAGGCTCTCACTATGCATGGAGACCGAGTTGATGGTTTCAATAGGAATTTTTGTTTGATATAGTTGACCATGCCCGTAATATCGAGCAACTCTGTCATGAATCCCATGGGTGAAAGCAACAAGAGGGATCAGTAATAGGGTAGCTATAACAAATTTGATTCTAGGCCCATGGACTCATATTTTAGGCTTTGCAAGTGGTTTTAGTAGGGTGTTTTTATTTAGCCTATTCAAGCATCACTTCAGTCTTAAGAGGCTGGACGGTATAGTCAAGGTGATGCTTGTATGGGTAAAAGTTCAAAGGTTTGCAGGCAGGTGATTCAAGCCGTGGTCACCACTATTTTGTGACCTGGTCTTCACAAGGTTTCAATGAATATGGGGAGCTTGATTATTGGTAGAGAGACTATCCTATCTTTGGCATGATTGAACCTACTCCACACCCAGTTAGGTATGTTGCACAGGTAGCACCTCTGTCTAGAGGTGGTGCCTAGGGTCAGGAATGGAGAGGCATTTATCAAAGAGCATGGGGTCGACCTTAGGGAGGCAGGTTTGGTGGTAGGTCTGATACTCAGAGTTAAAGCATACATACCCTTTTGTATATAGTTCCACCGAGGGCAGAGGCTGAGGAATTGAAAAATTGGTATCTTAGGTATGATTCATTTATGTCATTAGCCTGCCTATACTTTATTTTAATCGGACTCTAATTTTTTACATGTATTTGTGCATTATGCTTCCCTATTCAGTATGATTTATATGTGTTTGGCAACACCTATGTATGTTTCAACCCCGGTTGTTGAGTCCTTAGTAGTGGATTAGGTGACTCGATCTTTTTTGGTGACTATAAAGGGGTGTGATACCTGGTCTTAGCTTATTGTACTTAATATGTTGGATTTCAATGTTATTTTGGGCATGTACTAGTTACCCCGTACCATATGATCTTGGATTGTTTATCCAAAATTGTTACCTTAGCTATTCTCGCTACCCCTTTGGTAGTGCGGTAGGCCACTTATAGTTGCACGCCTACTAGAGTTATCTCTTTTATCCAGGCTCGGAGGGTAGGGGCTAGCAGGTGTCTATCATACTTTGCTTATGGAAAGATATGTGCATGAAGGTTCATTCGGTTGATTCAATTCCTATTGTTTACGAATTTGTGATGTGTTTCGTACTAACTTACATGGCCTTCCCTAGACCGTGATATTGATTTTGTAATTGACATTGAGTTGGGCACTGATCCTTTTTCTATTCTTCCTGACCATATGGCTCTCGCAGAGCTCAAGAAGCTCAAAGTTCAACCGCAAGATCTCATGGATTAGGGACTCATCCTGCCCAGTGTGCCACCTTTGGTACCCTAGTCTTGTTTGTGAAGAAGAAAGATGAATCTATGTATATGTTTATTGACTTTACACAGCTAAATAAGGTGAGGGTGAAGAGACGTTATCATATACCTCATATTGATGATTTGTTTGACCAACTTTAGTGTTTTGTTGTGTTTTCGATGATTTATTTAAGTTTTGATTACCATCATTTGAGGATTAAGGCACCGTACATCCCTAAGACCGTATTTAGGACTTGTTACGGACATTATGAGTTCCTAGGGATGTCTTTTCTGTTGACTAATGCTCGTGCTTCATTTATTGAATTGATGAAGTCTGTGTTTGGGCGATACCTTGATTCTTTGTCATTGCTTTTATTAATTACATTTTAGTATATAGTAGGAGAGCCGAGAACATCATGAGCAACATTTGGGGATTGTTCTCCATACTTTATTAGATCAACGAATTTATAACAAGTTCTCAACATTCGAGTTTTGCTTGAGTCTTTGGCACTATGGGGGGACGTGGTGCCTAAAGATTGCATTATGGTGGTTTGGTGAAGATTTAGGTTATTCTGGATTTGGCTAGGCCAACCTTTGTTACTCTGATTCAGAGCTTCATCGGATTAACAAGGTACTACACTACATTGTAAAAGGCTTCTCAACTATTGCAGAACCTTTGACTCGATTGACTCGTCTTGATGTTCCATTTAAGTTTTATGGAGAGTGTGAGTTGAGCTATTAGAAGCTGAAAGAGTTTCTTCCCACCGCTCTTCTAAGGACCCTTTCAGTTAATGGTGAAGGCTTTACGGTGTACTATGGCACATCTATCATTAGTTTGGGTTGTGTATTAATGTAGTGGGCCGATTTATATCTTATGCATAAGTCGACTTATAGTGCATGAGAAAATATACATCACTACTAACCTAATGTTTGTGGTGGTAGTTTTAGCTCATAAGATTTGAAGGAACAATTTATTTGGAGTCCGATGTGAGATCTACATGGACCACATGATCCTTAAGTATATTTTGAGCTAGAGGAATCTTAATTTGATGCAGCGCCGGTGGATTGAGATCATGATGGACTACAACCTCTCTATTCTATACAATCTAGGAAAGGCAAATGATATAGCAGATGCCTTCAGCTATAAGGTGCTGAGTATGGTTAGTCTAGCCTTCCTTTGTGTTATGAGGTGACCTTTTGCTTAAGACGTTAGTCTTTAGCCAATCGAATTGTTGGGCTTGATATTTATGATTCTAGGCATATATTGGACTATTTGGGAGTTCAATCTTCTATGTTAGAGAAAATTCATAGATATCAGTTTGTGGATGAGACTTTGGTGGCCCTCAAATATTGGGTTCTATGAGGTGATTTTGGGTAGGTTACTTTGCATTCAAATGGTAATTTGATATTTACTGGTCGTATTTATATACTAAGAGTTGGGGAATTTATTCAGCTCATCCTTTTTGAGGCCCATGATTCCATATATTTTATCTATCTAGGCACCACGAAAATGTATCGTAATTTGAGGTAGAATTACTAGTGGTGTGGGATGAGTTGTGATATGGTGGAATATGTGCCCAAAATGCTTGTCTTGAAAGTAGGTGAAGGGCGAGCATTCGAGGCCTAGTGGTGAGTTTCAGAGATTACCCATTCTAGAATAGAAGTGGCAGCATATCACTATGGTCTGTGGTATGGGACTGCCTCAAACTTTTTGATATTTTGACAACATTATCAATGGTCAATTGACCATGTAAGCACATTTCATTCCCATTCAGTCTTCTTTCACCGCCAAGAGGTTGGCTCGTACGTAAATTTGAGAGGAGGTTGTCCTTCATAGGGTGCCACTATCAATCATTTTATATCAGGGCTCTCCATTAATTTCTATATTTTTCAGGACTTTTCAGCTTGTGTTGGGAACCTTTGTTGATCTTAGCACATCCTTTCACCCGCAGACTGTTGGAGCATACAATTCTGGTTCGAGAGGACATATTGTGGGCCTATGTTTTTTTATTTTGAAGATCAGTGGAACTACTTTTTGTCTTTGGTAGAGAATCCCTACAACAACTTCAAGTCCAGTATTTACATGACCTTCTTTGAAGCCTTAAATGCTAGGCATTGTCACATCCTTGTTGGTTCATTTGATTCTTGAGAGCCTAGGTCATGTGGTACTTATTTGGTTTAAGAGGAATTAGATCATGTGTGGGTGATTAAGGATAAGCTCATGATAACTATGAGTAGGCACTAGAGTTAGTTTGATTGTAGGCATTGGCCATTGAGGTTTGTAGTTGGTAACTAAGTAATCTTCAAAGTGTGTTTTATGAAAGCCTAATGATATTTGGGAAGTAGGACAAGCATAGCCCTAAGTATATTGGGCCTTTTGAGATTTTGTGGATTGTTTCTCATTTCACTTATGAGTTAGCCCTACCCCCTACATTTTTAGCTATTCACCTAATTTATCATGTTTCTATGTTGCGCCGGTATATTCCTTATGAGTCTCATGTGCTGCAGTATGATTCAGTTGAGTTGAATGATCTTTCTGACCCTTTTAGAAGAGCTAGTGATATTTTTTCCAGAGATGAACAATGGTTGTATTCAAGAGACATTCATGTTGTTAAGGTCTTTGGAGGCATCATTTAGTCGAGGAGGCTACCTGGGAGATAGAACACAAGTTGTGATAGTAGTTTTTCCGCTTGTTCAAACATTCACGTACTTCTTGACTCTTATTTTCTTAGATAAAAGTTGTTTCTGTAATAGATATTGTAATGACCCTCTATGTCATTTCTATGTGATTGCCTTCTTTTCATCATTTAGAGTATAGTGAGCCCTTTTGGGTTTGAAAGTTTGATCACTTGATTATTAGTTTGGATTATGCAAAAAATTTTATGTTTTGGATCTTCTAAATATCAAATGGTTGACTTTTGTCAATATTTTAAAAATATCGCCTTAAAATGTAATTATGATGGTTATGTTAACTCCATAATGTCGAGTATGGTGTAGAAAGACCAGTTGTGTTGATCCCGATGCTTTGGGAAATATTCTGACCCCCTTATTATATTTGCCTTAAAATGGAGCTTGGGTGTGAAATCCACTTTTTGTTGAGTTGACCTCGCTTTAAGGTTTTGATGACTCCGTTGAGTTTGAATGCCGAATCTAGTGGGGTAGCATATTTTATTCATATGCACAGGGTTCTGCAAGAATCCCGAGCATCCCATTGGAGATTTTTGATTGGCCAAAAAAACAAATCATGTGCATCACCTCATAAAGGAAGAAATTTCCCTTCGTGTTCGCAGGCAGTATGTTTCACTTGCAGAGACCTAGGACTTTGAATTCTATGATCACGGGCCTTTGCCACCTTCGAAAAGAGTAGGGTGATTCCCATCCATAATCAGAGGTTCCATTCCGCATTCACAAAGGGCTAGTTAAATGTCCTTCCACAATCGTGGGTCACTTTCCGCATTTTCGATGAAGCTTTTTGTCTGGTCTTATTAAAAAAAGTCCATAGGTTTTTCAACAAAGGTTCAGAATTTTAATATTAGATATCATGAGGTAGGAAGCTCCAAATCGGGTATTCCAGTTGTGAATTGTCCATAATGTTTGGGACTATATGTTGGAGTGTTCGGGTATAATCAGGGACTTTTCAGTTGAGGTAAATTCTTCCCTGAAGGGATTTCCCTACCTTTCTTTTGAGCTTAAATTGTGATTTTATTTCATGTGGTTAATACCCTGGTTTCTGAGCCCTAAATTGGGTCCCATTTTATGATATATGTTTGGGGAGCTTAAATAGACTTTTTGGCAGAATCTATTCTAGGATTTCTAGTGCAGGTCCCATATTTTGCATTTTCCCTCAAATTTTTGTCTGTCACTGAATAATGCGTTTTGGTGTCTACATGGATGTATTGATGTTGTGCTTCTATTTTTGATAGTGTGGAAACATTTGAAGGTCGTATGGAAGGGAAAAGATCTTGAGTTGTGAATTTGGAGCATGTGTGGTCTGCTTTAAGGTAGGCTATGACTTCTAGACACGAAGATTTAAGCTTGAGAATAAAAATATATGTTCATTTATGAGAATATGGGTTTGGTAGATAGTTGATCATGCTTAGTTACTTACAATTTATGTTTTAGGCATATTTTAGCTATTTTATGATAGTCAGCATGTTGATTTCCTGTATTTCGATCATCCCTACCTTATGGAATGTGTTGAACTTATATATGCATATTTTTGGAAACTTGTTTTGCCTTAGTCTAGGTTTATACAGTTCTAGCCTTAGACTTGCTAACTTTAGAGTTGATAAGTCTTAGTTTTACCCCGACATTATTTCGGATAGCTTCGCTCCCTAAAGACTAATAAAGTAGACTTGAGTCTGATAGAATGAGTCTTAGTTTAGGTGAAATTCATCTCCGATTTTCTATGTGCCCTAACTCCCTTTTCTCTATGGGCTTAGTGATTCAGGGTTGAGATATCGGGCTTTGTTCGACGATTTTGGACTAGATAGAGATGGAGCTTTGAGTATGGTGTTGATTATCGTTGTATGATTGTCCTTCCACAATTGTACTGTAGTGATGAATTGGCATCGTATTCTTCATCGTCCTTATGTTTTTGCATATTGAATGTCTAGTTATTGATCAACAACCTCAGTTCATCGTTCAAGATCTTTTATCTATACGGAGTTGATGCATAACAACTAGATCATATCGGTTCTTTTGGAGGCCTATTTGTACTATGAGGTCCGGGTATGCACTTTTGGTCTTGGATGAGTTTATTGGATCTTTGTGAGGCTATATGTGGTTCAATGGTTTGGTTACACACTCTCTGGCTTTGGATGATCCTATTGGTTACTTGGGAAGCTATCAGTATTTTAAAGTCCAAGCTACGCATTCTGTAGCTTTTGACTCATCGATTCTTGATCATAGTAGTTATAGTTATTTGTTGTACCGGTCGGGCATATTCGGGTTCATTCGGTTTTTTTATCTAAACATGGACGAAAGTGTACGTTATGGACTTATGGGATTCTAGTTAGGTTTTAGTTTTCTAGTAACTTACTTCATTTAAGTTCTTTTCTACACTACTGTGATTTCTTGAATATTTCCTCTCTTTGACCTCTATAGTATTTAATGGTCAGTTTTAATACTGCCTTTACATTTCTTGTTCACTAGGCTTATGATTCCTACTAAGTATCTACTCTCTTTGTCCCAATTTATGTGACACATTTTGGATTTCGAGATTCAAACAAGTTTATCTTTGACCGTAAATTTTTCATATATCTTTTAAATATTTGAATTATCAATTATTGAAATTTATAGTACTTTTAATGTAGTTTACAAATATATAAATTTCATTTTAAAAAATTTGAAGATTCCATGAGCAAATTCTTGGTCAAACTTAAGTTGTTTGACTCTCGGAAAGCGAAATGTGTCACATAACTTGGGACATAAGGAGTATTATTTTGGTAATGATGCTACACTCTACATCTGTTTCACGATGCAGGTCTAAGCATCATCTATCAATGTTGAGATTGATCCAACAATTGTCATATTCATAGGCGAGGGTGAGAACATGGTGTTTCAATCTTACCTATCTCGATCTCTATTTTTTTAATAGTCTTTTATTTTTTTAGACATGTATATTGTTTTTGTCCACTTTTTGGACTTGTATCTTTTTCTTGTAACTCTATATTTGTGACTTTCAGGTTCTGGGAAGGATCTTTTTGTTTTATGTATATATAACTTGCTTTCGCTTATCTCTTCTATTATTTCTGTTAAACTGCTTATTCTTGTTTAGATTCTATCCTTACACTCATTAGAGGACGTTCAAGTTATGGGTTGGTTTACCTACTGATGGGTTATAGTAGGTGCCATCATGTTCTGATAAATCGGGTTGTAACATAAAGTCAACTAGATTTGATAAATAAATAAAATCATAATCTAAAAAATTCCCTAACAAACTGAAAGTCATCGTACATAACTTCTAACTAAAACATATCTAATAGAATGTCCAACAACTAAAATAAATAGAATATCGCAATGTTTGGAAGATGGACAAGGACTAGAAGATGATCCATGGTAGCCTGAAAATAGAGTGTTCACCCTTGTATCAAAATCAGCATACTACTATAGCATCAATATCTCAAAGGAACCTATGTAACAGGTTTTGCACTAAATAAAAGAGGATTACATGGTAGTATCATTACAAGTTACTATGTACTATTCAACATCATAGGAAGACAAATTAGAAAAATGTAAATTAAAGTCAAATGGCAAGAAGAGTAGACTTTAGCATATAAATACTGACAAGCAACAAGTATAGTAACCACAAGATCACTTGTATCATACAGCTGGTTAACTCAATCAATACTCATGAATCAATATTTCAATAATTCATGAAATTTATGTGAATGCTTATCTTTTTTTATGGAATATCACAAGTACTATGGAATGACATGAAAATTTAACTGAGTGTTGATAAAGTGTAGATTCATTATATTGAGTTGTCCTAAGATGTTCTATTCAGTGCGTGGAGCAATGTGCCATAGTACATATTTAAAAACATTTAGGTAATGCTTGTTCAATCTATGCGAAGAAGATACATCAATGCGGTAAATCCCACAACAATTGTTAGTGCGGAATAGTTAATTATTCTTGAACTCCAGTGTCGATAGTTAAAAATTTCAATGATGTTGCTTCCACTCCGATGGAGTAAGAGAGTCAGAGTCTTATATCAGCAAAGATTTATATCTATGATAATGTGTAGGAAATATAGAAGGAGAATACTTTTTTAGAGAATGCTCAAGTTTTATATAGGGTACTTAAGGCCACTTGAGATGATTAGAATCATCAATTACATCTCTATTTATACTAGTAAAATGTAAAACCAAAGATCTTGCACAAATAGCTAGATACATGTATCACAATTTACTAGATACATGTATTACAAACTCCTAAAAGACTTCTTGAATGACTAAGAGACAATATTGAAAGACTAAGCATCAAGGTGTGAATGCATTAATTCCAACACTCCCCCTTAATGAATTTACTTGACAACTCCAATGCCTTCTCGAAAATAGCAAAAGTTTTCTCTTGGACATGCTTTGGTGAAGATATATCAGCAAGTTTTTCTCCTGACCATAATTGCAATTTTATTTCTCCTTTCTCTTGTGCTTTTGAATATATCCTTTTTGATTGAGTTTGATTTTGTAAATCCATTTTAGATATACAACTTCTCTTACTTTGAGTATAGTCACACACTCCCAAGTATTTTTTTTCAATCATCCGAATTTCTTCTGTCATGTCTTTCTTCCAAACATCATGCTTTATTGTCTCCTCATAATTTTCTTACTCAACACTGGCAAAGTTGCATCTATGATAAATTTCACTCAATATTTTTGTTCCTCTTGGAGGCGGTTCTTTATCATTTGAATCAGAGATTTCTCCCCCTTGAGGGACATCTTCCTCTTTCTCATCCTCTTCTTGATTTGACACATCTAAAGATATGATAGAAGTATTCTCTATCTTTTTATCCTTCCAATTCCATGCTATTTTTTCATAAAAAATGACATCTCTACTAACAACAAGTTTGTTAGTTTTGACATTGAGAAGCCTATAACTTTTTGTCACATCGCTATAACCAAGAAATATACAGGTTTGAATTTTTTTAATCCAATTTTGTTCTTTTCTTAGCAGGTATATGAGCATAACAAATACACCCGAAAATTTTAAAATGACCTACAAAAGGTTTCATTCCACTCCAAACTTCAACTGGTGTCTTGTCCTTCAATGCCTTTGTCGGGCACCTGTTAAGGATGTACACTGCTGTATGTACTGCTTCTGTCCAAAAATATTTTGGCAGCCCTTTCTCATTCATCATAGTTCTGGCCATTTGAACAATTCTTCTATTTCTTCTTTCAGATACACCATTTTGTTGAGGAGTGTACCCTGTTGTAAGTTGCTTCTGAATGCCTTCATTTTTGCAATATTCTTCAAATTCTTGACTTGTGTATTCACCTCCTCTATCACTGCTAATGGTTTTGATGCTGCAACCTTTTTGCTTCTTAACAAGGGCATTAAATTTCTTGAATGTAGCAAATTGTTCTGACTTTTCTTTCAAGAAATAAACCCCAAGTCATTCTTGAAAAATCATCAATAAAGATTAGAAAGTATGTTTGACTTCCAAGAGATGGAGTCTTCATTGGTCCGCAAATGTCGGTATGGTTAGTTCCAAAAGTACACTTGCTCTCAAAGACATCCCTTTTGGAAAATACTTTTTATGTTGCTTTCCCGTTATACAACAATCACATGGATCCACCTCAGTATGTATCTCATGAAGGCCTTGCACCATGTCTTTTTGTCTTGAGAAGCTTCAAACCATGAAAATTCAAGTGACAAAATCTTTTGTGCCAAAGCCATGAATTATCTACAACTTAATTTTTTCATGCATTGTAATGAAATTGCAAAGGAAAGTTTCTTTTTATCATCTTTACTTCAACAATGACTTGATTTGGGTCAATTTTATCATAAATCCTGCAATAATTATCTCTAAACTCAAGAGAATAACCATTTTCCATGAGTTGACCAATACTAAGCAAATTTTCTTCCAAGTCAGGAACATAAAATACATCATAAATTTGCTTACTACTCCCTTCTATGTTGATCGAAATGGGACCTTTACCTTTTGCATCAAATAAGGCTCCATTCCTCATTCTTACTGTAGTAGTGATGCTATTATTAATTGAGAGGAAAGTCTTTTCATCTCCAGTCATGTGATTGCTACAACCACTATCAACATACCATTCATTGCTTTTTATTAAAGTATCAGATTTAGAAGCAAAGAAGAGGTTTTCTTCCCTTTCTTCCTCCTGTTTTTTCACAAAAAATTGCCTGCTCCCATTTCTTGTGCCAACAATCCTTCTCAGTGTGGCCAAACATTTTACAAAAGTTACATTGGGGCTTGCCTTTGTGCCAACATTTTTCTGCAGTGTGATTAGTCTTTTTGCAAACTTTACAAAAATGACTAGAACTTTTCTCACGTTTTTCTTCAATCTTCTTAGAGGAACCATCATGATCCTGCTTTTTATTTATTTATTGTAATTCTTCTTTTTTTGATATTTTGAGATATTTTGAGAATTCTCATTTGTTCTGGATGGGAAAGCCGTCTCTTTTGGTTGATCTTCATGAAAAAATTTTCGTTTCTCGTGTGCATGAAATGATCCAACCAGCTCTTTGATAGAAAGCTTGGAAAGATCTTCCGTCTCCTCAGTGATAACAACAATGTACT
The DNA here is from genome assembly GCA_029582725.1 of Solanum chiquidenum. Lineage (NCBI taxonomy): Eukaryota > Viridiplantae > Streptophyta > Magnoliopsida > Solanales > Solanaceae > Solanum > Solanum chiquidenum. The sequence goes on from JAJOOS010009322.1 coordinate 62,431, forward strand.
CATACTTTTCTGTGACACTAATTAGAATCTTTTCCACAACTTGTTGGTCAGAAATTGTATCACCATGATTTCTCATTTCATTAACAATATTCATGGCTCTTGTGCAACATTCATCTATTTTTTCAGATTCTATCATCTTCAAATTTTGAAACTCTCTTCTAAGAGTTTGAAGATTTATAGTGCGTACCTTTTCGTCACCATACACTTCAGTTTCAAGAGACTCCCAAGCTTGTTTTGCAGTCTCACAAGTAGCAATTTTTGCAAAATATGCTTTTGAGACTCCCATTTGGATTTTGCTTAAGGCTTTTGCATCTTGACGATACTTTGCCTCAAGATTTTTCATCTCTGCTGCTGTATGTTTACCATCGTTTTTTGGCTCTTCTAAGCCATTTGCAACAATAGTCCACAAACCTTCAACTTTAAAATGTTTTTTCATTCTTATTTTCCAGTATTCAAAATTAGTTCCATAAAAAAAATGGAGTAAGAACAACTGAAGAATTAGCACCTTCATTTGTTTTAGATGCCATATTTTTTCTTCACCTAACCCCAGATTAAGAATGAAAGCTTGCTCTTCATATCAATTTGTAGGAAATATAGAAGGAGAATATTTTTTAAGAGAATGCTCAATTTTTATAAAGGCTACTTAAGGCCACTTGAGATGATTAGAATCATCAATTACATCTCTATTTATACTATTAAAATGTAAAACCAAAGATCTTGCACAAATAACTAGATACGTGTATCACAATTTACTAGATACATGTATTACAAGCTCCTAAAAGAGTTCTTGAAAGACTAAGATACAATATTAAAAGACTAAGCATCAAGGCGTGAATACATTAATTCCAACATATTGTTCATTTGCACGATGTGACTATTTATACCATATTAGATTAAGGTAACAAATTTAAATTGTAGTTTTAAATATGTATGCAAAATAAGTTGTGTACCTAAGTAGAGTTCAACAAAACCTCTTACCCTCAAATGGATGGTTAGTTTGAGCAGGCTATCCAAGTGTTAGTGAATTTGCTTCAAGGGTGTGTTATTGATTTTCGATGTCATTGCACCAACACTTACCTATACATAAGTTCACTTAAAACAAAAGTTATCATTCCGACATTTAGAAGGCTTTGATTAAGGCCTTATATGGCTAGATGCGTAGGTCTTTAGTTTGTCATTCAATAATTTTGAGGTTAGACTGTCAGGTGCAGCAAATTAGGTGACATATTCCTTGTACAAAGTAAAAGTTATTCATGATGGACTTCATATATCTCAAAAGAAGTAAAATAGATAACACGTATTTGGAGGTTCTTGATTTGGAGCTTGTTGTTGGAGAAACTGTGTTGTTGAAAGCAGTGGCGGAGGGAGGATTTTCATCAAGGGGGTTCAAAAAAAATTAATCACATAAATAATATCCACAAATAAACGGGTCGAATCGGATATAAACGGGTCGGATTAAACGGATCGAATCAAGAAGAAAAGGATTTTTTAATATTTGACTTTGTAATTAGGGGTTAAACTAATAAATCCTAAATTCCCAATCAACGTTTTAATTTTTTGGAACTAAACATCATTTTCTGATTGCATTATTATTATTTTTAAAAAATTAAAACGCTTAAAATATAAGCTGATAAAAAAATGCCTTTGCCCGAATTCGAACACGCGACCTCGCGTGCAATAGAGCAAATTCCTGAACCCCCAAAGCCACTGAGCTACGCCTTTGGTGTGTGTTCAGGGGGTTCAATAGTAT